>CM016726.1:19321300-19545646 GCA_005771605.1 Scutellaria baicalensis
TCTCATCAGCTTCTAATTTCCTTTTTTATCACGTCAGTTCTGACTTCCTTCTTTGCTACGTACATTAAATTTGACCTCCTTTATTTGCCACGTCATCTCTGACTTTCTTTTTTTATGAGTGTATAACTTCCTCTTTATTATATAATATCCACGTCAATTAGTGATATCATTTAATAAATTTAGCATGTGATAATCGGTTAGAATAAAAGATGTAACATGAATGAATGTATGTATATAAAAGGTGATCCCATCATACATATGTACATAATTTGTCAAACAAAAAATTGTAATCGTCTCAGCTAAGCTTAATTTCTATTATTGGGATTTGGCAAATCCTGATTTTGTCTGATTCTCATAATAAATTATCATTTACTATATATATACATAGATGTGTCATGAAAACAAGTGAATACTTTTATATTATCTTCTTTACCAAGAAAATAGTGTTGTTATATATATATATATATGGAGCAACAATATGTGATGAATAGAGAGCATAGCAGATCAACAATGGTGAAGAAGAATAGGTTGAATGGATGGTGGTGGTGGTTGCTCCTCTTCACGGCGTCGCTGCTACTTCTTCCGCTCATATTGCCGCCGTTGCCGCCGCCTCCGATGCTGCTCATGCTTTTTCCGGTGGGGATAATGGCCCTTCTCATCGCCATCGCTTTCTCTCCCACCAACAACATTATCAATATTTCTTCTTCTATTTGATTCACTAGCTACTAATTACTCTTTCTTGCAATTAATTAAAGCTCAGGAAAATTACAATTTATAATAATTTATTTTTAGATTCAAAGAGAATGTATGTTTACATAGTTATATATTTGTGTGGATTAGTTTAATTGTTAATTAGTTGCATAAACAATTGTTGAACTAATGTTTATGCATATCCATACGTTGTAAGGTATGTGATATATATATATAATATAATTATTTAAAATTATAGTATCATATATAATGTGATTATTATTATTTTGATATGAATATATTAATACTTTTAATATTTATAATAGTACAAAGCTAGACCTTTTAAATTTATATTCATCTCATTATTAATAATTATATTCAAAAATATTATATGTAAAAAAATTATGAAAGAAAATTGATATATCGTCCCTTATTTATCATCTTTATCTATTTATTCTTTGTTTTCAGTTTCTATACAATAAACAATATTAAATGTCATAAATACGATTTAATTAAACTAAAGATATATTTACTTTTTATTAATAAATGTAAAAATGAATGTTATTAATGAATTCTTAAAATGAAAATTTTTAGATATTTATTTCAGTTATTTTTGACAGAATATCTTGATTATTATATTTGTCTTCCTTCTTAAATTTCCCATTTTAGCCTTTTATTTTCTTGGGCCAGAATAATATTTGAGAATGAGATTCGGACATAACATGGTTGCAAAGAAAAGGTAATTCTATTCTTGATTTTTGAGTGTGTTTTTTCTTTGATTACGAAAAGGTAATTTTATTCTTGATTTGGAATGTGTATTTTCTTTGTAGCTATGTCAACATTATGATTATTTATTTATTTATTTATATTTCTCTTTTGATGTTAGTCTTTGAGTTTGAATTCTAGTATTGTGGAGCAAAAAATATATCATTGAACAAAGGATTAAATAATGTTGTCAAACTCAAAAGTTATTCTCAAATTTCAACATATATAAACTATAAATCTCCTATTACATTTGATGTTAAATCAAGCGTTTCATAATATGTAATACACGTCAGATAATTAATAGTGTCATTTAATACATGTGGCATGTAGGTCTAACATAATATAAATGTGGCTCAATTAGATCGAATTTGGGTGGGTTTGAGCTGCGCGTGACATATGTTTTTTGGTGCGTTGATCAGGTCAACCCTGATGTATGGATCATAAAATCCATGTGTTGACTCATAAGTTTTTAGCAATAAAAGAATAATATCATAATCATATTTAAAAAAGAAAATACTACCTTCATGCCAAAATAAATGCCGTTTTAGCAACTAAAATCTGTCCCAAAATATTATCGTTTTCGTATGTCAAAACATATTTACATACAATATACCAAATATGTCCATATTTACTCATCTCAAATTAAATGTACTAAAGAGATAAAATTTCCTCATTAATTGAAATTAAATAGGGGTAGATTGAATTTTTTATCACATTCCTTAATTAATGTACAAAAGGCTAAAACTATTTTGAGATAGAAGTAATAATAACTTGATCCTTTTGAAAAGAAGAACTAAAGCAAAACAGTATTTTAAAAATAATTTAAATGAAACCGTCTCACGAATCTCGTTGATTTCCGTAGTGGAAGGTGGGTCGGAGAAATGGAGGAGGCCACGTGAGTAGGAAACACACCCACCCACCCACAGTTTGTTCGCCACCTTTCTTCTTCCTCGATCCGTTTCCAACGCTTGTCGCAAAAATTCATTCACACCCAAAAATAGTAACACACCCCGAAATCGATGCTTCTTCACTACACCCAAAATTAATCAATCCCATTACTCTCATCACGTTTTGCATTCCAATTTCCTTTCTTTCTCTCTCTGCTCTCTTCATCAATGGCGAATGTCTACCCCTTTCCAAGAAATCCCCTCTTTCTGCAATTGCTCAATGTGACTCTCGGAATAGGCGGGTTGTAGTATTCATTTCTTATTCTTTTTAACTGGGAAAAAAAAATAAGTGGGTTCATTCTAGATTTGGAATTATGTGCGAATATTTGGTGGCAAGAACGGGGAGGCAACAGCAGCGGTATGATTCTGGGTTTCGCCTTGTTGCGGGGTAATTCTTGCTCCTCTTTTTCCTGAATTAAGATATGTATCTTTATTGCTTCATTAATTAGTGTGTTGAATCATTTGATTTTGCTCTTTGATATCATTGTATTTGCATTCTTGTGTTCTTTCCATGAATGAGTATATATATTGATTGATTCATGATGTGGGATTGTCTAAATTTCTTGCTTTTCCATGGTGTGGATTGTGCATTAACTGAATCTTGATGCAATGGATTCCTATTCCATGGTTTGGTGGGACATTAAGTTTGTGTGTTGGATGGAAAGCTCATTGTGGGTTTATTTCTCTCACAATTGAGAGGTTCCTAACATGGTTCAAACTATGATTTCTCTTGGTTCCCTCAGACTATGTCTCCACTTAATTCCGACACTTGACTTTTTGGCGTTTTTGATGTAAGAATCGAGTATAGTGCAATGTCAAGCAGGATAAATCTGAATGAATGTTTTAGAACAAGATGGACCAATGGAAATGTTGGATTTATGTTGTGCGGTTCATGAATGCATATGACATGGAAGCAAACTTGCATTGGAAACAATTTCCCTTTATCATATTGCACTAGTTCTTGAAATGTCTGACGACAAATTTTGAATCAAAGTGATGTTAAGAGATCTTCGAAATTTTGTATGTTTGAGAGGGGTTAAAGTGGGTTTGGGGAAATCTTGTCATCCTGAATTTTGTAGTAAAATTGAATAGTAAAAATGTATCTTAGTTCGAGGATTTAGTGGGGATTATGCTACAATTGTCAAATTAATGTTGGAAATGGTGGGTTAATGTGATGTTTTATTATGAAAAAATGTGTTTGGTATTAGATGATTGTAATATATATAGTAATAATTGTGACTGGATTTTGTCATTCTAATTTAAATACAAAAAACAAACATACATTAGGATTTTGAAGTTTTCTTATCTGTTCCTTTGTTTAGTTTATATCAATGTGATTAGAAACACGAAGGGATTAGCATTTTCTCCATTGAGTATGATTTTCTTTTTCACATGAGCATTGACGTTTCTATAAAAGGCTCTTGGAATAATCACTTCATCTTCTAAATAATATTAACATAGTTATGTGTATTTTGTTAGTGTGCATCTTGAATATCAGTTGAAGTATCATATCTATTACCTATATAAAAGTATGAATATTTCTTACAAAATATGGATTGCCTAATATATTCTTATTAAAGATTTTATTAGGTTATAATAGTAATTTATGATTTTCATATTTGAATTATATTACATTGAAATTCTAAACCAAAATCCTATAGAATTCTATTATGAGTAGAACTCTATTACATTAGAACTGTAATTTACTATATAAAAAATTTCTGAGTTTTATTTAATTTAATATAGATTGTCTATCCTTATAAAAATTATTATGTAAGGTTAATAGTAATATAATATTTTTGATTTAAAAAATTCACCCTCCATGTGCGAAGCATGTGATGATACTCGTATATATTAAAAGAGTCCGTTGGTTGGCAGGTGCATTCCGTATAGGTATCGAGATGTAGATGAAAATGGTTGTGATAACTCAAACAAGGTCGTCGAGGTGCTCATGATCAACTCACCTAGTGGACCTGGGCTTTTGTTTCCCAAGGTATGACTATGCATCTTAGCTCTCTTGCAAGTATGTCTTCTTCTTGCCCTTTTGTGAATTTAGGCTTTTCCAGTACTCTTCACTTCATCTGGTATTAATACTATATAGTTTTATTTCATCCTTTTTTAGTTGATTAAGCTTTTGTAACAAAGTACTTAAAGCTAAACCTGTTCATATTAAAGCCAAGTCGTCAATTAGGACGATGGGTTCAGAACATCGAGTGTCTCTATTTTGTTTTGTGACCTGAAGCATTAATCATTTTTTTGACAGTCATTGAACTATTAGCTCTCTTTTCTAATATATATCATAAAAGGATGGGTTTCCAAGGGATTTTGGCGTCGAAGACCGAGTGGGTCACTTGGGTGAAGTCATACTAATAATAATTTACAAAGAATCTGAGTGCAAACACAACTTTGAACTACTTGTGAGCGGCATATTCATCTTAATAATGCTTCTATTTGTTTCTGTGTGGATGTCCAATGCCTACCATTTTGTGATCTATTATGATTTGAGAGGGAATGGATATGTGATGTGCTTGGACTTTATTTGTTTCTGTTGAATTAGGGAGGATGGGAAAACGATGAAACGGTCCAAGAGGCAGCACTTAGGGAAGCCATCGAAGAAGCAGGAGTTAGAGGAAAAATAGTGGTAAGTAGTCTTCGTTTTGGTATAGGTTATCTAATACATTGAATGCTTAAGAAAGATAAAACAATGTGCAGAGATTTCTTGGGTACTACGAATTTAAGAGCAAAACCCACCAAGACGAGTACAGCCCAGATGGATGGTGCAGAGCAGCAATGTTTGCAATGGTGGTCGAGGAAGAGCTAGGATCGTGGCCCGAGCAGAACACCCGATCCAGAAAATGGTTGAGTCTATCCGAAGCAGCTGAGAGTTGTCGACATCCATGGATGAGGGACGCTCTCTTGGCCGGATTCTCCAACCACTGAGTAAGCCAACAATGATGCACTGGATGGATAATGATCATATTTCCTTTCAAGATTATTTTTACTGTCTTCTTTCTTTTGGAATATGAACATATCAGTCAATGTGTACTCTCATCATTTTTGTTTTAGAGATTGAATTTTTGCTTAAAAGTAGAGAGAGAGAGAGAGAGAGAGAGAGAGGGCTCTGAGAAATTCACAAATCATTGGAAGGAACTCATACAGGGAAACTGTGTGTGTTGTACAAATATACAAAGGAATAAACAGCAACAACTATACGATTATTTGTATGTAGTCTACAACTCAAATAACTTGTGAGCCAAGCTCTCTTGCTTCTCAAGTATCCATTCTTTCCCATTTTCTCTTCATCTTTTGGGTGTATGTATATCAACAACAGTCATAAATATAGTCGATCCTCGCTCGTCTCTCTCGGCCACTGGGATCGTATCATCATCAACTCGAGTAGCTTTTCGATCATTCTTCTTCAACGAGTTGAAAGAAAGAAAGAAAGCCTAGGTTTAGAGAGCGCAAGGCAGCATCGACTCAGCTCTGATCAAGAACAATATCGGCAGGATCTCCGATCCATGGCCTCCCTTCGCGCCACCTAAACTTGATTCTCAACTTCCCATTTGCATCTACTCCAACTACCTCGCCTTTACTCGCGTGAGTCTCCATTCCCCATCCCCACCGAGGACTCACCAAACCGTCTTTGATCTTCACCTTATCCCCCACCTTAAACGGGGTCACTCTTTCCATCTCCCACGATTTACAAAGCCATAGCCTATCCGTAAAGCAGAACGCAACCCAAACATCTTCATCTTCAACACGGTGCACCACTCCGATGCTTGAATGGGTTACGTCCCCCCACTGGTGAGTAGGATTGCTCACATTCTGCTTCACCCTAACCCAATCATGGACATGAAGCTCCCGCTCCTCAACAATCTCCACCTCCGAAGGATCCAACACCCACGATTTTGAGCCAGCAGGTGTATATATCCTCAACTTTCCATCTGCATCGATCGCTGATATAGTCCCTATACTTGCATGGTTGTGTCCAGACCACCCAAACCTTGGTTGCTTCACCGAGTTCTTGACTTTTACACGCTGCCCCACTACTAATTTATCAGATTTTTCAAGATCTGTGGTGTTTCCTAACCATAATTCTTGTTCTCCACAAAATGCTACATAAACACTTCCATCCCATTCATCTTTGTCACACTGAATCCCCTGTACGACACCAACGCTACCAGGGGAAACAGATTTCCAACTATTCGCATTATCTCTCAATTTAACCCACTCTCCCACTTCATGCATTTTTTCTGCTTCTAGATCCGCAGGATCGCCCCTCCACAACCCAGGTAAGCCATAGAACGCAACCCTCACCTCACCATCAGCATTGATACTAACGATAATGCCCCGAGAATCAGGGTGAGTGCCTCTCCAGCCCCATCTCGGCTCAACTAGTCCAGTTCGAAACTTTATAAGTTGGCCAACTCTAAATCCAGGAACCTTTTCAACATCAGTATAATGAGTACTATACCTTCCTTTCCGGAAACAGCAAGCTAGTTCTAGATAACCAGTGTCCTGTACACTATGAACGATTGCTAAACCATCTTTCCCTATACTGTTCCAATCATAACTCGGTCGGGTACCCAGGCTTGGTTTTGACCGCACCCAATCACCTACTTCAAATCCTGGAAGTCTTTCTGCATCTCCGGGAGAAACTTTCCATAAACTATGTCTTCCAGCAACTTTGACCTATAAGACAGATAATTTGGGAAATGCAAATACTATCAGCAGCAGAACCACTGAAACAAATAGTGAAGAACTTTGCAGAGTCACATTTTTAGAGAAATCTTCAAGCCCTCAGACTCAATGTAAGATAGACGAGCAGAACAAGCTTACATTTAAAGCACCATCCATGTCGATCCTTGCAATTTTTCCAACGGTTGCAGGCGTTTCATTTGACCATCCAAGTCGAGGCTGAGTTACAGATGCAATCACATGAATCTCTTGACCTAATTCAAAAGGAGGTACCTTCTCGACATCAGTCACTGAACAGCGAAAAAGTTTGCTCCGAAAGCAAAATGCAACTCCCATATCACCATCCTCCTCCAAACTGTGGATAATGCCAATGCTATTTCTTGTAACATCCTCCCACCCATAGATTGGGGAGGGAACGGAAGCCTTCACCCTAACCCAATCCCCTACCTGTGCAAGTTGTAGTACAATAAGACAATAGACAGAGAATGTAATCACATCTTGAAGCAGAACATATGGTAACACAGGTGTTACCTTGAAATCTTCCACCTTTTCCATGTCAGAAGGATCAGCCTGCCATGGAATAGGCCTATTGGGAATTTCAATTATCAGAAGACCATCATTCTCTATCTCACTAATTCTTCCAACACTATGATGTGTTTCGCCACCCCAAGCATATCTCGGCTCAGCAACAGAACGCTTAACACAAACTCGATTACCAATCTGGGGTAAAGGAGACATTATTGCGAGTAAAACAAGAGGGAACGAAAAGGAAAATCAAGGAAATTCAACACATCTATTCCATGAAGTGCACTTACCCTAAAGGGTTCCACATGTTCAACCTCTTCTGGTTCACAATGCCATGGAGCAGGAAGATAGCTTAGTTCTAATAACAGACTATTATCTGGTCTAACACAGTACACTACACCGATGCTTCCTGGAGTCACAGATCCCAGTCCATGTTTAGCTGTAGTCAGTGTGGGGCGTATACGAACCCAGTCACCGACCTTGAATTCTTCAACTCTTTCCATTTCTGCAGGATCTGCTTTCCACCCTCTAGAAGCTCCAGGGAAACCAACACGCAAGATTCCATCATCATCGACACAAAGAACTGTTCCGATGCTGTCACGTGACTGACCACGCCAGCCAAACCTGCATTGACAGAAAATATTATGCAAGGTATGTGGATGGTGAGCACATCAGATAGCAGTTCAGCTCATGTGCTAACTCTGTAAATATTAAGGACAGCAATAGTTATGATATATCGTCTAGTAGGTACCTCCTCGGCAAAGTCTAAACTGAAGGTGAAGGCAAAAATTTAAAGTGTTCATGGCATCTCTTAGCAGATAAAAAGAGATTATGAAATTTTCTAAAGCGAGATGCACCCAAGGAAACATTTTCTATACCCAAGTATGAAGAAGAATTTGTCTTCCAAGTAGTTCATTTTCTAAAACATCTTAAGATCATGGCATCTCAAAAGATGGACCTAGCAGAACTAGTGTAGGCTAGATTGACAATCTGCCATAACGGAGGAGCCTGTTTCCGCGTTCCCCAAACTAATGTACCTAAGTTAGTTCAACTGTAATAGAAGACCATGCTATTGTAGATAATGATAGGCCGCTACTTTCAAAGCCTTTAAAACATCTAAACATCATTACATAACCATATGTTACTAATCTGAAAGCTCGCAATTTATTTAAGGGAAACTAATAACCACAAGTCTTAAAATTGCATCGCAGCTTAAAAGATTCTAAAGATGTGCAAGAATCCAGGATTTCCAGAAATTCATCAAGCCCACAATAAAAATGCAAAGCGTATGTAACAGAAAGTCTGAATTCAAGACAAGTATTTCATCGACAATTTTAGAGAAGAAACTATCTCCATTTCAGAGAAATCAAACCTTGGCTCTAAGACATCAGATTTAAGTTTGACATGCTGCCCTCTGTCAAGTGGAATCACTTTTACTACTTCGCCTGCTAGTACTTGAGCATCTCCAGAACAAAATGATACAATGAGGTTGTCACTGTCTGGGACACTTTGAACAAAACCCACACTCTTGTGTGTTGCACCTTGCCACCCATAAGTGGGTTCCTTAATGCTTCTTCTGTATTTCACCCAGTCACCATTTTGATATCTGCAAAATGTTTGACAAAATGAAATTCCAAATACACAATTAGTTATCATAAATGTTCATCTAGATATTTCGAGAAAAAGATTGAAAAAGAAAACAGTAACTTTGGTTGTTTACGCACACTGTTGGAGACAAATGGACTCCTTTCACTACGAGTGCCTCCATCAAATCTTCAGAAATCCACTCCCGAGGAAGAGCCTCCAAGAAGTCCCGTAATGTCTTACCACTGTAAGGCATCGAACATATATTTATCATACTTGATCATAGGTTGCATACATAAGCTTGCAAATAAAAACCCAAGGTAACCTAATTCAACCTATCATGATAACATAAGATCATGGAAAATAATTTCAAGATATCAGAAACTAGCCTGTGATTTCTAACATCAACTGCAGCATTAGGATATTTAAGCATAGCAATGATCCATTCCAAATTTTCTCGAATCATCTTTGCTGTGTCAGCTGCTATATGAAAAGCATTGTCACCATCATCATCCTGAAGATAAGTGAGATGAGAACTGTATATTAGCTAAAAGCAAAGAAACATTCAAAAACATGAATTTTTTTAAATGTAGTTGAAACTAGTTACAGAATAAATCTGGGTTAATTAAAGAAGTTGATAAAACCGAATTCCTATGTCTCAAATGATTTAAGTGTGCGCAACCATCTTGGTATACATTAAGGAACATCAAATTAGGATTGGTATACATAGAAGAAGGTTTTCATAGAGTAGAGTGGGTCTAATTGGAGGTGACCAGAGCTGTGCAGCTTACATATAAGCATTTGGAGGCTAAACATGTCCATTAAAATCTAATATCCAGAAGTGCCATTTTACTTTCCCACAATTCAGTTTTTCAGTCATCACCTCAGACTTTATTAATATGCTTACCTATATTTGAAACAGCTGTTGCACAGACTACAACTTCTGTCAAATATATAGATCAAAGACCCAAAGCTCAACAAAATACCTGAATGTTGCAATTTGCTCCAGCTGATAGAAGCAATCCAACACAAGATTTTGCACCTCTAGCCAGTGCTACATGGAGAGGTATGGTATTCTGAACATTCCTGATGTTTACATCAACACCTGCTTCCAATATGATCTAAGAAACAAAAATCCAACATAGTCAATAGAACACATTGTCCAATAAATATATTTCAGAATGTAAAGCTCATGAAGTGGACTTTAATGATATAGAAATGTAGTTTGACTATGGAAAGAAGAGCAAGTGCAAATAAGCAGGCAGGCGTTCATCCTACCCTGACTAACTCGACATCATTAGCCATAGAGGCAGTATGCAAAGCAGTTTGAGCATGTTGGGTGTCTTGAGCGGTTGGATCCGCACCAGCAGCCAGGAGTATCCTCACCAATTCTCTACCCTCTAGATGATTAAACAAATTAGAAAGGTCAAACATCAGAAACAGAATATTCCAGGTGGAAAAATATACCTATTTTAGAAACCTATTAGCACCATTATTAAAAAAGACTGAAAAGTACAACCCCCAACTTTTACCAGTTTCATGATCTTTCTTCAAGGCAGCTGCCATGCACAAAGCTGTACCCACAGGACTCTGAATATCTATAGCTTCAGAAATATCTTCCACTGATGCAAGCTCTACCCACCTTTTGACAACAGCTACATTCCACGTCATTACAGATAAGTGTAGTGGCCTGCCAAACAAAATGGGCTTATAGCATGAGCCACTCCATATAAGGACTACCATAAACAAGAGTAGATGACGGTGCTATCTCTTATGAATCATAATAATGACAATGTATTGCAAAGTTGTAGCCATTCGTGTAAAACAGAGAACTTCAAGAGTCAAACATGAAAAGTCAGCTAGGCCGACATTCCAGTACAGGCCACACTATTGTGCGTACTTGTAAAATGAAAAAACACGTATAATACTACTAAATTAACAATATTATAGCCTGCTGAACAGATATCATCATACAATAGATCTTTCGAAGTTAATCTAAGCCTCTTGTGGCCAGCATGTAATGGTGCAACCACACAAATACCACAGGATCTTATCTATATTAGTTGCCATATGCATTTTATTCTATGACAATAGATAATGCATTTAAGAACAATGCATTATCTACTGCCAACGAGGTACAAACATAGAGTATAAATGTGTTTTCCTTCATAAATATCCAGATTGAGTAAAACAGGAAGTTGCCTCAATTTTTCCTTTTCTTATGTAATGGCAAAGGTGTTTCTTCTGACTTTCTTTTCCTCTCCTAGTATTATTAGGAGTGACTACGAATTCTTTTCTAGTTATACGACAGGATGCATTGACACTTACGTCAAATGTTTTGAGTTCAGTATACTCATAGATTTACATCCTCCATTTTCCAATATGACAATAGCACAGTCAGTGTATTTCTTCGTAACAGCTCTGTGAAGCACAGATTCACCTTCATCATCCACTGCATTTGGATCAGCACCCGCCAATAATAACTCCTATTGCCATTCAAGAATAAGAAACAATAAGTTTCACCAAAAAAAAAAAAGTCGATAATAAGAATACGAAAATAAATAAGTGTTGTATCCATGCAGCTTTGATGATAGTGGAGTTATGCAGTTCAATCAGGCATCCTGATTATACACTTCCATATCTTCCCGGTACTTAGCACACCTATGAAAATGTATGACAGACCATAGATACATACTCGCATGCAATCTGGTTGACCATGGTAGGCACAGACATGAGCAACTGATGGACCAAGGCCTTCCCTTAACCTGGACCTGACATTCGCATTGCGCTTAATGAGTGCACGGACACATTCAGGAGATCCAGCAGCCAGAGCAAAAACAAGTGGTGGATCGCCATCTTTGTCAAGGACATCAACATTTGCCACTTTACACTCCAAAATAGCTTGAACAAGTTCAACACTGCCCCGTCTACAAGCCAGGTGGAGAGCAGTTTGGCCATCCGCATTTTGTGCTTCTAGTAGTTTGTGTAGAAAACTGTGGCCATGCCCCATCGCAATCTTAGCAAGCAATTCTCTGCACACACAAGGTAAATCAATGTGAATATCAAAGACATAAGTTTGTTGCCAGAAATTATTATAACGTGTAGAGCAAATAGGTCTAACCTAACTCCACTGACGTTGCCTTCAGAGACAAGTCGGTGTAGAAGGTTGGGATTTGCAAGCGGAACCTCCACCTGAACCGATGGAGAGGGAGGCATCCCATTCATTACAGGGCTGATAGGCAAGTCGCTGTTCATAAGATGAAGCATGACATGAACTTATTAGTCTTGTTAAACAAATAATGAAGTACTAAATCCAAGGGGTATCAATAATAAACATAAAAATACCAAGGACCCACTGCAAACAAATCTGTGACAACAAATTTTTAAGCTATTGGTAAAATAAAATTGAAATAAATAAAAGATAAAAACCACAATGCCACTATGCTAATACAATGATACTGTCGTCTAATTTTAACATAGTTTCTTACTTGTCTGGGCTCGTCGGAGGGCTCCTAGGAATCTCTTGCAAATGTCGAAGAAATATTGCCAACATTGAATGAAAAGTTGGTCTTTTTGATGCCTTGGATTGCAGGCAGTCACCAATCATCTTCCACAATTCCCTCGGTATTCCAACACCAACAACGCTAGCATATTGCGGAGGCTGTCGTTTGGCCTTAACAACAGATTGATATATTTCTTCAGAACTTAGCCCAGCCCACCTGCATAAAAAACCTACTTGTTTTTTTCTTTCATACTCAAGAAAACAGGAAGCATACATAGCAAGTTATCCAGGACAAATAAAAGAAAAAATGTACATACGGGATAGATCCCGTGCACATTTCTACCAATGTACAACCGAAGCTCCAGGCATCAGATTCAGGAGATATGCCAATAGCATCATCCCAGAAAAGATGCAGTGACTTCTTTACGGGTTCCCATGCTTCTGGGGCAGTATAGTTTGGGCTCAGCATTGTGCAATCCATGCATGAATGAACTGTCAAGGATTCACTCTCTTTTCCAAATTTTCTGCAATCAGGCTTTTTCAGAATAGCTGGAAGCCCATAGTCAGAAACCAAGGCATGACCATTTTCATCCAAGAGAAGGTTGGATGGTTTAATATTCATACAAACAACACCAGCTGCATGAAGCTCCGCAACCCCACGGGCTATATCTGCCCCATATCTACAGAAGATTTAGATGGATACAGTAAGACCAAAAATGTTCCAAGTCAATTAAGCATACCAGAATTGCAACAAAGTGTATTGAAAACCAAAGAAACTAGTAATCAATCACATTACTATACGTCATAGCAACTCGACAGCAGCTTCAATTATTTCAAAGGACATCCAATTGACATGAGAAGAAAATTGGTGCCTAGAAAACAGCAAAACAGCTGGGTCTACAAGATATTATGATAGCCTATGAGCTCTAATTCCATTATATTCCAGCAGAGGTTAATAAATTTGGCGTAGATAATTTACAGCTTATGCGAACAGCACATATATTCACCTATTTTATAACCTTCACTCAATTCCTCAATGTATATGGCTTACACCAATTCCAGTAGTATAAACTTGCATTTCATATTAGAAGAGATACCACTAGAAACTATCCTAAACTATAATTGCAATCTTGTCTATTAATGAGTCCATTGAAGATTCCTAGCACCAAACTACATCCGAAAAATGTGGATCACGAAATAGATAGAGCAACATCTGGCATTGTTTGGTAGCAAGCTCTCTTCATGACTCCCTCTATAAGAATATCTAAGCACCCCTTTTGTTAAAACAGGACTCTTTAGTTAAGGTACGTCCTGAGGATCCTCAGTTTACCCAATTTCTTTTCGATACAGTGTTTTTATTAACACAAACTGCAAACAGTAAGATTGATCGTCTAACATCTCACTTGTTAAATAAACATTCCTTCAAATGTCAAATTAACTATCTTATGTTCCTCTTCAAATTTATTACAGCCTACTTTTTCTTAATTGAACTCAATCCACAACCATTCTGTTGTAAAGAAAATAAATTTAAATGATTCTATGACCAACAATGAGGCAGCTATTTCCTAAAATATGAAATGTGCATCGAAATCTTTCCAAAATGTTGAGCACAGTCAAACCAAAATACAAATTCAGGGCCAAAACATGTGAACTGAAATATATATATATATATATTCGGATATAAATCACATTTGAGCTACAAAAAGAAAAAATCAGAGAAGAAACGAACCAAAAAGATCCAAGATAAATTTGGTAAGGAAGTGGCACTCTAAATAATAAAAAAGGTAAGATTATTTTCCATGACATGGGACATGTTTCTAATGAAAAAGTTATAACAGAATATTGTAGGAGACAAATGCATACATGTACAAGTCAATGCAATTAATTGCCCGACATGAAAGAGTGTACGTTCTTCATATAGAAAGAGATGACAAAAGACAGGAAATCATTCTATCATGAAGCACCACAGCCCATTATTATAATTTTGAAAAACAAATTGCATCAAAATCAAATTCGGAATTTAGCATAATGCTCTTTAACTCTCTCTAAATGTGAGAGTTATACAGCATTACATGAGTGACACGAGTTAAGTCTCTACATTAAGATCCAAGAAAAGGTTTGATTTTCCAGAACTTCATGAGAGATAGCTGATAAGTTTCTCATATTCCAACACTCTTCACCTATTTCCATCAATTGATATCAATTAAAAATTCATGCATGCAGTGAAGAAAAAAAAAAAAAGAATAATTTACATTGTGTTTTAACAATTTTTCCAGCACATACACAAACATGTGAAATTCAGAACTGCAGAAACTCAGTGCTTGGACTTGAAACTATGAGAACTGTGGTCCCAGGATCCTGTATAACATATAATAACAAGAAACCTGGTGCATGTTTTAGAAAACAGCAACGAGTCAACATCTGTGTAACTTCCCCGTTTAATCTAACTAAAAGGCCTCAGTAAGTAGAAATGTAACTGCAATCAAGGGCCCAGCAGTTACAGAAGAATGCAATTGTAAAGTTTCTCATTAGGCGCTTAAAAATCAGTGTAGCTTCCAGAAGGATGTGGTGTTGTTTGAGATTATGGCTTCTTCTTGCCATATCGACTCCACTATGGGACTTGATGGAATATGTTTCATGACTCAAATTAGACACCAATTTTCTATACAAATTTCCAAAGCAGATTCAGGAAGAACTAATTGTTACCAACTCAAAGAACAAGTTTCATGTTGCAGGATTGATAGCTGTTTCCAAATTTTCATTTTATTTCCAGGTGGGTTAGGGAAGAATAACCATCATCAGCTCAAAAGACAGCACAGTGAGACAAAAGGGCCAAATTTTGCTAATGATTATTTAACTTAATCTACACAAGCTAGTACTCTCTGTTTAACGAACCCAATTAGCTTATTTTCAAGACACAATGATATGTGAAAATTTTGCAGATTCCAACTAGAAAATTTTGGTGCACATCCCACCCACCATCCCTCTCCCTGTCTCTCTTCATGCACACAGACAGCGTGCTTTTTACCTCAGAGAAACCAGAAGGTTTACCAAAAAAAAAGTTAAAAGGAGATTACAAATTATGAGAGCATTTTTCATGAGGTGGATGGATTGAAAAGTCACACCCCATTTTATTTTTGTAAATGTACAACACAGAATGTTTTGTACAATGGGCATGACAGTAATTAATGTATTGTCTCATCCTAAAGAGACGTAAGTGTTAAAAGAAGTTGGACGAAAGAGGACTCCCAGTGCCACCTTTTAGCCCAATGTTGTACAAAGACAAAGAAAGTACAGGATCATAAAACAGACAACATTGCAGTAGTTAGAGAAGCAATGATACATATGTGATGCATTTTTTAAACTAAGGTCATCCAAATAAAATAAGCACGAAACGTGCATTATTAATTTAATCAGCATTTAATTAGAAAGAAGAGACTTATTTAGAAACTTACTGAAGATTTCTTTTAACTTCACAAGATTTTAACTAGCACACAGGTGGAAAAGTAAAGGATGACCTAATTATATTAGTTGACAAATTAGAAAGCTACAAATCATAGTGAGGATAGCCAACAGGAACGAATCCACCACTTAACACAACTTGCCGTTTGTCTTTTGTATTTGTGAACAAAAAGGCAGTGAGATGGCTTATAAGTTTCTGCAAAATTTCTATGGAGCTCCACGTGTTCTAATCTAGCAAAACAATGTAGGCCCATATCCCTAAAGATTGACCACATATTACAATAACTGCATTTATTATACATAAGCAAGCCGTCACAGTAAGAGCAAATGGACCAGTATTAGATCTCGCTCTTAAATTCGGGAGAGGCCCATTTCACCAGCAAAGATTTAACCTTGCCCATATGAACACGAAAAGTATTGAATTTTGTTGCATTATTCATCATCAAGGAGAAAACTTGGAATGCATACATTAACTAGCAAAAATATAACTTTTCACATCACTTTTCACTTCCCTTTTGGGTATTTCAATGAGTTGGTACTTAAGACACCAAAACAAAACCCACTCTTCTAATGTTGGGACTGCACAACATTCAAACCTTCAATTTTTATTACAATGGCATATACATGCTCTGCAAAGCAAATGACTAATAACAAAAGCTTATTCCATCTGCATGTATATCTATCTCAAGTTATAATGAGAAAAAAATTATCACGAAAGGACATAACTTTATCACGAAATCAGAAAGATAAACAAGAAAATGCTGTAGTTCATGCACTAAAACGAGGATGGTAAGAATCAATACCTGAGTATCTGCTCAAGAGTGAGACGCCCTTCATTCTGCTGCATTGCAGTCTGTACAGACCCATGACACCTATCCATCACCAAGCAAAGGCTACCTTCCATCCTAGTGGACCCATGGAAAGTACAAACATTCCGGCACCACATGGATTTTCTCCTCAACTCTTCAAGCTGTCCCTGTATCCACACCACATCTGTTTGATCCCCAATAACAACCTTCTTTACAGCCACCTTATGCTTACACCCTCTACTAGAGACAACCGCGGCCCACATCTCGACCCCGGCCCTCCGGCTACTCCCCTCTCCTATCCTCCTCACCATCTTCACCTCCTTGTGCACCCCCAAATCGATCCTCCCCCCTCTAGAGCCATCCTCCACTCTTCTACTCCCATTGGTATAAGCACAACTACCACCAGCACTAGTACTATTTACTTTAGTATTACCATTACTATTTCCACAACAATTGCCACTAAAAGTTGTATCATCTTGGCCTGCTTCATTACTCTCATCATCTTCCTCCTCATCGTCCTCATCCTCGTCCTCCCCACCCTGGATCAAAGAGAGAACAGCGTAGTTCTTCCTGAGGGCGGAGACGGAGTTGCCGACGGTGGAGACATGGCGGCAGCGGGGGCAGGAGAGGGAGGAATCGGGTGAGGCGGAGAACATCTTGGAGAGGCACTCGCGGCAGAAGCCATGGCCGCATTGGAGGAGAAGAGGGCACCGCTCCTCTTCGGTGTACTTGTTCTGGCACACTGAACAACACGGCACCCTCATACTAGGCTTCGTGCTCGAATTTCTTCTTGAGGGCCCGATTGACTTCGAACAGCAGGTGATGCAATCAAGGGGATGGAGATTCTGGGTTAGGAAATGGTGGAGAGAGAGAATCGCAGATCCATGGAAAAGGGGTTTTAGAGAGAGAAAGAGAGAGAGAGAAGGGGGGATTGGGAAGGTGAGCTGAGTAGAGAGAAATGGGAAAGCTTGATTGAGGGGTTTTGCCGTCGTCTTTTCTGACAATGTTTATGTTTTTTTTTTCTCTCTTTTCTTTTTTTTATCTTTTTTTTTTTCCTTCCAAAAAAATAAAAGTTTTTTTCTAAAAAAATTCTGATCTTTTTTCATTTTTCAACTCAAATCTGAATTGACTTGAGAAGTGAATTGTGTAATAAATTACATTTCTTCTTATTTCTAGAAGTTCTAATTGAGTAACATTATTTTGTATGATAGCTAATAAGGAAATCTACAATATTCACGGTAATAGGTTTTTGAAATTTCGTTTCCAAATCAGTTACAATTAAAAGAAATGTGTTTTTTTTTCTCTCTATATATGTAGCTTCAGAAGAATCAGAACCATATTCAAATAGTAGTTTTTGATGATTTCAGACTCATACGTATCATGTATTAAAAACATTTAAATTTAAATTAAAAAAATTTTATATTTTAACTCTCTTTTTTTCTCATATTCAGCTTTAAGATTTTCTATCATATATATTATCTACACTTTTGATGAGGGAGGAACAAAAATAATAATTTAGGTTCATATATAGTATGTACCTTTTGAATATATCGTTAGTTCTTTTCATCTAAAATTGTATCAACAATGCATTGATATTGAATATAACGTTAGTTTTTTTCATCTAAAATTATATCAACAATGCATTGATAAATAGATGCTCTAAGAAGTGAAGTGATTCAAGTCCAAAGTTTTGATGATCAAATCAATCTAGAATCTCCTTTGTTAATCATATTACAATCTAGTTTTTTCATCTTTTATTTCTATTTTATTTTATCGTTTATGAAAATTAGTTTTTCCATATTAGGCCAAATGTCACGTGAATCACGATTTTGAGGTATGATATATAGTAAGGTATTCAAATCTTATGTTACCTTTCAATAATTCAAGTTCTGATTTTTAACTATATTCGTGTGCTTATGATTTTATGCCTTATTTGCTACGTGGTGATTAACTCAACATGAATAGTATTGAATCAACATTCAAAATATGTGATTTGGTACACGATCACAAGATAAAAATAAGCATATTTAGAAAATAACGAGTTTGTGGGACAAATACAAGTGTTTTTTAAGGGTAAAATGCAAAAACCAACCCAAACTATGGTCGTTTTACATTTTGCAACCTACTCTTTTTTTTTTTTTTTTCAATTGCAACTTAGTTTTTTTGCAAATGTTATGGCGAAATGGAGATTAATTTGTTCACTTTGCAACCTAAACTTTGTTTTTTTTTAATCTAATTGCAACCTGAACTTTTTTCTTTTTCATCAAATTGCCACCAAGGATGAAAATTTCGATTTCGGTGGAAATATAAGTATCTTAATTTCATGGAAATATTGATATCGATTGAAATATGGGTACATACATTTATCATTATTTTTCTTATATTTTCCAATAGTTTCCGATATTTTCTTAATATTTATCGATATTCTAATGATATTTTACTGATATTTACCTATATTCCATCAATTTTGACCGATATTTCCTTAATATTTACTACCTCCGTCCCCATTAACTTTGCCTAGGTTGACCGGCATGAATTCTAAGAAAAAATTGTTGACTTTGATGTGATGTATTATTTTAATGTTTTTGAGTAGCAATTTTGTAATTAAAGTGTGTTTTTTGAGTGCAAAAGTTGTAAAATGAAAGAAATTGAGGGGTAAGATAGTAAATTTTTCTTTGCCATTTTTGGGCTGGCAAAGTTAGCTGGGACAACAAAAAAACGGAAAGTAGGCAAAGTTAGCAAGGACGGAGGGAGTATTTTTTAAATATCGGTCACACTTATATAACATAAAAGTCACACTCATGCACCATAAATGTAACAACCTGAAGCGAAAAAAAAATCACAATTTGTCATTGGATAAAAAAAATAAAGTTTGGGTTAGACAATTTATGATGTATTTGTATGACTTTTATTTTATATAAGTGTGGTTTATATGTACAAATTGATGACCTTTATATACTCTAACTTAGAAAAAAAAAGTTTTTTTTAACAAAATTTGTTCATATAAACTTTTATGTGATATTAGCTGCACTTTTATATAATACTAGTTGCATCTTTATGTGATATATAAAGATGCAATTAATATATATCACATAAAACTATGAGTTATCACATAAATGTATTTTCATCCAAAAAATGAGCTGGATGTTTTTTTTTTTTTTTAAGTTTTCATGTTTTTCCAAGTTGGGGAACATAAAACTCGTGATATTTTTTACATAAAGATCACAACAATACAACATAAATGTCACACCAATACAACATAAGGATGTCAACCACAAAACTCACGTTTATGAGTTGCATAGATCCCCAGTTGCATGGACCTAATTTATGATTGAATGGGAATGGTAATCTTACTAATTAATCAACACAAAACTCACGTGAGATGGTCTCACGGGTGAGACAGATCCTCTTAGCTCATGAATCAAACTCATTTCAATTAATCTATATGTAAATTGTGAGATGTGGATTGTTGGTTGACCCGTACCATGAGACAGTTTCACATAAAACTTACTAATCTATTGGTTATTCATCTTAAGAAAGGGATTAATTGAGTTTTGTCATTGGCTGAACTTAAATAAATTTATTTGTCAACATAAATGAAGTTTCATTAACTCCATGGCCTAGAAATCACTCAGCTTCATCAAATTTTTCACTTAGCTATTGAAAATTGTTCGTTGATTTATTTTTTATTACTAGTTTAGATTTTAGATTAGAAACCAAATCTTGAATCAAATGTCTAAATAAAAATGAGTCACATTGTGATATATATAGTCTGAATTATTGTCTTTTGTAGGATGGACACTTCTAGATTACTAAACGTCGTACACTTGCAATTACGGCCAAAAGAATCATTGGAACATTAACTTTTAAAAAGGATTTTGATCTATATAAGATGATCGATAAGAGTCCCACTCTATTATAATCAAAGATAAAAATATCGATTTCATTAGATATATCGTTACCTTAATTCTACGGAAATATCGATGGATATATCGGTACATATATTTTTCCGATTATTACCGATATTTTCTCGATATTTACCGATATTTTCCAGATATTTACCGATATTTATCGATATTTTCCTGATATTTAGCGATATTTGCCGATATTTTCTCGATATTTACCGATATTTTCCCAATATTTATCGATATTACCCAATATTTATTGATATTTTACCGATATTTCCTTTATATTCATGAATTTTCCTATAAGTTTAACCTAAAGTCATCGATATCGAAATCGATACCAGTATATAATTAATAATTATTGATATTTTATTTATTTTTTTACAAAGAGATAAAAAAATTTAAGATATATCGTTACACCCCATTTTTATTTCGGTCACGTCAAAAAATGAAAATATCAGGGATATATCGGATATATATCGGATATTTTCATCTATGATTATAATCAAGGATGAAAATATCGGTTTCCTTAGATATATCGGTACCTTAATTTTACGGAAATATCGATGGATATATTGATTTCGGTGGAAATATCGGTACATATATTTTTCCGATTATTACCGATATTTTCCCGATATTTACCGATAATTTCTCAATATTTGCCGATAATTTCCCGATATTTACCGATATTTTCTCGATATTTACCGATATTTTCCTGATACTTAGCGATATTTATCAATATTTTCTCGATATTTACCTATATTTTCCTGATATTTACCGATATTTACCGATATTTTCTCGATATTTACTGATATTTTCCTAGTATTTACCGATATTATCCAATATTTACTGATATTTTACCGATATTTCCTTTATATTTATGAATTTTCCTATAAGTTTAACCTAAAACCATCGACATCGAAATCGATATCGATATATAATTAATAATTATTGATATTTCATTTATTTTTTACAAAGAAATAAAAATATTTAAGATATATCGTTACACCCCATTTTTATTTCGATCATGTCAACGGGGATGTTTTCATCTATGATTATAATGCATCTAGCTTTATGTGATAGCATCTACTCAAAGTAATTGACATGGCCATCTCCAACATTCACGTACACAATTTTAGCGTTAGTTTTGCACCATATTACTGTGAAATATTCATTTTTATTTAATATAAAATGAAAAAATAAAATAATAAAACATGAAGAAAAAAGATGGATGGTTGATTTGTGTAAACTTAGTGGAGAAGTAGGAGTTGAGAATGTTGGCGCAAGAATTTACAACATTGTTGGAGGATAAAACTATCAAATGGTTCTGACTCACTGTTGCAGATGCTACAATTTATGAGCTTTTCAAGATAAACTCGAAATAAAAAATCGAATTCTGCTTTTAAATAATATATGTTTACCTCATTAGATTTTAGTCTGGTATCTTTCAACTTTTAAACAATTGTCCCAATTTTATCATAAATTGCATACAAGACGGTCTTAGATGAAAATATCCCGATATATCCCTAATATTTCCATTTTTTGACGTGACCGAAACAAAAACGGGGTATAACGATATATCTTCGATATTTTTATTTCTTTATAAAAAATAAATGAAATATCAATAATTATTAGTTATATATCGGTATCGATGACTTTAGGTAAAAATTATAGGAAAATTCATGAATATAAAGGAAATATCGGTGAAATATCAGTAAAATATTGGTAAATATTGGATCATATCGGTAAATATTGGGAAAATATCGGTAAATATCGAGAAAATATCGGCAAATATCACTAAATATCAGAAAAATATCGATAAATACCGAGAAAATATCGATAAATATCGCTAAATATCGGGAAAATATAGGAAATAATTGGAAAATATATGTACCGATATTTCCACCGAAACCAATATATCCATCGATATTTCCGTAAAATTAAGGTACCGATATATCTATCGAAACCGATATTTTCATCCTTGGTCCCAATTTTATATTAAATTGGTAGATTCTTTCATTTATTCAAGCACTAATAAGTCCATACTAAATGCCATACTGCACATGGTGTTTGTCTATTTAATTTGACGATGATATATATATATATATATATATATATATATAAAGATATATAAAGAATACCTTTAATAAAAATAGTTATAACTAATTTTCCCTCTTAAATTAACCTAATATAAATTGAAAGAAAGTAGTTATAAGAAATTAAATAAATCAAAAATAAAAAGGTGTATATTTTCAATGGTTGTGGCCCTATGAGGTCCACTAGGTTACGCTATACCTATAGGTAGATAGGTTATGAAATATATTTTATTATTTTTCTCCATTTCATATAAATTATAATCCTTAAATTAATTATTTTTTATTTTAAATTTTGTTTTAGTTTATGAAAAATATAAATTTTATATTTACATTTTGGTGCAAAATTGTATTTAACAAGATTACAAACACAAAGATAAATGACTACTTAAGCTATAGATTAGGAAATTAAAAAAATGATTTTTAAAATAAAAAGTCTTAGATTGTTTGAGAAATTAATAACAATGAAAACCATTTTAGTATAGTTGTTTTATATATTTGTCAATACAAACTAGCTATGTTATTAAATATGTATCAAGATCTTTTAGTTATTGGATGTGATTTATATCTTTTTCTAAAGATATCTATAATTGTGAATGTAAATGAATTATTTACTGACACCACATTTGTTAATAAGTAGGAATAAACAAATATAATAATATATCACAATTATTTATATACACAAAGTGCATGGGTCATGACCCATGCAATCCGGGTCATATGACCCGGGAGGTGATTTTCAAGCCCCACGCGCTGACACGCACCCCCAAATCGCGCTCAAACCCTAATTTCACTCCATTACCTTTTAGTTATTTCGCCTAACCTTTTAGTTATGCCCGTCTAACCTTTTCATTATGTTTACATAACCTTTTTGATATATTCGCATAACCTTTCTATCCTGATGGTTTAATATTTTACAGAGTAAGATAAATATATATTATCTTTTAAACCTTTATGTTATAATAACTTAACCTTAATGTTATAATAATTTAACTTTTATATTATAATAATATAACTTTTATATTTTTCAAAGGTTATGATAGTTGTATATAAATGTTATATCAATATAACATAAATGTTAAGTTATAAGAATGTAAAAGTTTTCAATTATATTACATGATTAAAATAATTCTAAGTATGTAATTTTAAGGTTTTAACACACATAAAACCTTTAAGTTGTAATAATGCAACATTTACGCATAATAATATTAACATTTATGTTATATTAACACAACCTTTATGTTATTCTTTAAGTAAATAAAAGTTATGATATTTAAATATAAAAGTTAAATCAACATAACATAAATGTTAAATCATCACAACATAAAGATTTTCAGCTATATTATCTTACATTTTATATTGAAAAAAGTTTGAGTATATTAACTTAAAGGTTATGATGTTTGTACAAAAAGGTTATAGTCATATAACATAAAGGTTATACTCGTATAACATAAAGGTTACCACATAAATTTAAAAATAAATAAATAAATGGGCGCGGATCGGGGTCAAATCCGGCCCGACCCGACCCGTGGGCGCCCAGTTGCATGGATCATGCAACTGGTGCACAAGAACAATACTCATATTTCAAATATAGAATTTAAAATTCATTGTTAAACATATATATATATATATACATATTTATATATTATTGTTTGCATTTTAAAATTATAATATTATTTAAGATGTGACACTAATTATAAAGAATTGAATTCTTATTAATATATAATTTAGGTTAAGATAATATTATTACATTATAGTATTAGAAAATTTAAAACTAATCAATCGTATATTACAAACCGTTCGCACGGGTATATTTCTAGTAGACATTATTCATGTGAGTACAAAGATAAAGTTCCTCAATGCGTCGATCAGGCACTTAAGAAATAGTGAAAAAATGGAACTCAGAAAACAAAACGAAATTGATATACAATAATACATCAGATAAGAAGAGAAAAGGGTTCAGGGCTACATTCCATACAAAGCAGTTTGGACATAGAGTAGCATATGGTTTTTGGCAACTGGCACGATACACGAACGTTAATTTAGAAAGAATGAAGCGAGATAACATCGACAAAAATTTACAATGACCTCAAACTCTGTCCAAAAGAAAACAATGGTAGAAAGGACTCGAATCACTTGTTAGAAGACGCAGAACGCCCAATGAGCCTGCACTGTTCCGGGAGCAACGAACAGATCACTTGTCCGTTCACTGGGAACAGTTCACCATCAATGCCACACCCGACTTGTGTGTGTTTTCCGGGTTTTATTTTAACAGACTTTACCTGCATTTAGTATAATTCAATTCCCGGTCAAATGGATCACAGGTTATAACGAAAATGCACCCGTAACCATCGTGCATACAACTTAGTGTGTGATATGACAAGCAAATGGGGTCTTATAAAAATCATAGTTGAGCAATGCGAGACCACAGACTCAGTGCATCTACTTTTGATCTTATCTTTAACTCAAATGTATTTCTTTTTTACCTTGATGTATTCAACATACGGCAAGGAAATGTGGCTGCCCATTTGTAAGCGTAAGAGAAATCTCAACAGCTTTAGCCGTCCACTTCCACGAACCAGTAACAGGTCCAAGGTGTTGTCATCGTGCTCAGCCTTGGGGGCCACCACCTGAGAACTCAAACTTTGGACAGTTTTACATGAATGGTTGCACACGAGGACACCGAGAAATTGACCTTTAGCGACCACCCAATTCTCTTCCAATCTCGGGGCAATTTCCTTTTTATTATCACCAGCTTCAGAGTCCTCCGATGGCCCTGGCAATTCAATAGGATGTTCAACATCCCAGTTAGGCTCAGAGTCCCATCTAGGCTCAGCATCCCAAATGGGACCAGGGTCTGACAATGTCGAAGAGATATCTTCCTTATCATATGTTGTTGTGTTGCCCCATGAAGTTCTATTCGGATCATTTGTAGGACCTGTTCCAGCCCAGCCTTTATCTGTCCTTGACTTGGATCGAGTCCTGGGCCAGCTTGGAGTAACTGAATGGGGCTGTTGTGGATGGATAACTTCTGGCTCAGCTGTGACATTGCTTCTACCAGCTGATAGTCGTTTGGACTTGGGATCTATCGCTCGAACGTACTCTGATGGTTCATTGCTACTACAAGTAGTGTCGAAATCAGCTCCAGACATTCGACTTGGGGTCATTATTGAATCAATACTTGACAAGCTGGAGGCCCGAGGAAGGCCTTCCTTGCTTGATCTACGCATGATGTCGGTGTAGAGCTCAGACATGTCTACAATTTCATGATCAGCTGAAAGTTTACCCTCTCCAGCCTCTCTTCGTGCTGGGAGATATTCCACTTCATAACTGTACTTTGGCAAGCAAAAGAATTTGAGAAAACCGGCAACAAAATACCGTAAAGGGCCAAATCGCTTCTGGTATTTCTCAGAGAGCTCCAATACTGCATCAAGTAGGGAAGATGAGAGTCAAAAAATTATAACTTCCAACATAAAGGAAAAACCTGTAATAGTACTAAATAAATAAAACAAAAAAGAGGAATAAGAAATCACTCAAATAAGAAATCACTCAAATGATACAAGAAAGCATTAGAGTAAAAGAAATGTTAAAACCAAGAAGTTTCAGGGGGGAAATGACTAGGGAATGCATTTCCCAAAATTCCTCTTTTAACAATAAAACTGAGCCTCATATCACTACCATTAGATCAAAAAATGCTCAATGGAACTGACAGTAACTAATGTTACAGATGAAACGAGCTTCGACAGGAAGATGAGGGTCCATGTATCCACCTCTTTACTAGTACGAAATAAGTATGTGTTAAGCCACAGCTTGCAACCAAAGCATACCTCACTAACAGTATTCTATCTACAGTTACCAGAAATATTAATAATGGAAACGAAGAGTATAATTTGACAAAAACAAAGTTGAGACAAGTTTATCCCAGAACAACATTTTCTGAACCCTCAATTAAAATCTACAATAATCAAAATACAATTTCAAGTTCAATTATGAGGCTCAAGCTAAAACCATTGAAGCATCAGATGCACAGACAACTGGTTAGCCTACAACAGTCTCAAACTCCAAATAATTTAAGGGTACCAAAATATGATGTACTAAGCTTGAAGAAAGACTAATTCACGCCGATGATTGTGACACCTTATTTGAGCAGAAAATGAATTACACTCACATTTGGAACATGGTCACTGGCTGTTGGGACTGTATCACAAGTTAAATAACTAAATTAGAGCCCAGCTTTCAAGGAATATAATTTTGCACTCGGCACTGACTTTGAATTCTCCATAATCAAGCTTTCAGGAAATGCTCACGGTTATATATTGGTGAGCTAGGATTAGCTCATCTTCACTTCTCATACACTAATGGATTCATTTTGGTTGGGAAGATAATTTTCTAAGATTCAACAGTGTTAGTGTTGGATCCAAGAGATGATTAGTGATTGCAAACAGCAGTTAGAATTCGGCATATCCAAGACTAAGCACTGAGAACTAAGTAAAAGAATAATTAAACGCAACGGAATCAGAGACAAACTGCTAGCATTGACTTGAAGAGTGGATGTCACTGTTTCTAACATTCCGATTCCATATCTAAAACTGATTAAAAAATAAGATGTAGTGCCGATGAATTACCATCGCTAATAAAACCAAAGTATGTAACAGTCATCCCAAAGTGAATCGCTCCAGAATGTATCCACTCCACAGCAAAAACATCTGTGGCAGTAAGACCTCCCTGAAAACAACCAGAAAATAGTTTAATATGAGCATGGCTTGCTATAAAAATATTACAGAATGACACAACAATATTCATATGAACAGAGAGCATTAGAGAAGGCTGTCTGAAGTTATGCAGATAAACTTGTGATTTTAAGTCCTGTCAAACAAAATAGGAAAAAAAAATTAAACTTTATAAATTGGAATTTGCAATACAAAATGCAAGAAAGGACCTCATGGAACCAGATTTTATTTTGACAGATAACATTTCTTGAAGAATCCACTGTTCTTATATTTAAGTACATGGAATGGACGAGTTCTACATCTGCCATGTCTTAAACATACAGTTTTAGCTTGACCTTCTACCCTGCCACATACATATTACTCATTGTGACAATTTCCATCAATATATCTAATACATTTTTCCTCCTTCTAATATACAATAAATAAACTGTATGATCTAGGGCCAAAAAGGTGCAGTCTCTACAACCAAAAATTCTAAAATCAAGCTATTAAAGAAGATGAAGAATCAGATCTTTTAATTTGGTGTATGAGATCTCATAAAAATACTACATGCCAGGAAGATTTAATTCGCTTTACTTACCAAGTATTTCTGTATGCTTGATTCCAGAATGGCAATAATCAGGCATTTCATGATTAAAGATATGTTATCAGCCCAAGCGATCTATAAAGGCTGATATTTAACTTTACAATAATCACTAAATCTGTGGTCGACTAAAAAATACTATTTGCTGCATCAGTGAGAGGAATTCAGAATTGCATAGTACCATATGGGGAAAATCAATCTTCTTCCAGCATTAACACTCAATGACCTCAAATAATAATGAACGACTAGGACCTAGAGCCTTTTTTCTAATTCTCATGATACACGTGACACTGACTTCCATTACAAAGTATTTAATAAAATGATTTTTCTATCTTAAGTCCCGGTCAGCATACACCAACAGTACAATCAAACGCAAGACAATACCTAGTTAGAGTTTCAAAATACTTTACAACAGAGCAAAAAAAAAAAAAAAAGCAAAGAAGGGTAAAACAAAACAGCTACCTTTACAATTGCTATTGCTGCAGACACTGGATCTCTCACCCCAAGAACAGTCCAGACTAATGAATTATCAGAACCAGCAGGTATAATTCCAATTGGGATTGAAATTGCTTCCTTTTGATTCTCTCTACTAAGCAAACCATTCAAAACCTACATTGAACAGATGACCATTAATGATGGACAGTAATTAAAGCAACAAGCAGTCACTAGATGAGTTGACATGAGGTAGAATAAAAAATTCACTAATTAATGTGTGAGGTCTAAATATTATTAGGCAGCTTGGACGGTCAAAGAAATATAATTGAACTCTAATACAAATATGAAAGGACGATAGACCAGTTTTTCTTGAAGAGCAAGTAACCTAAAAACCTCCTAACATCACACAAGTTACACCAATTGTCACCCATCAAGCTAACGATAGTTTGAAAGATGTACTAGAAGTACGAGGAACATATTTAGCAACGCCGAAGGAAGGACATAGACAGATGCTCAGAAACTACAAAACTTAGCAGTTATTAATAAGTGAAAAGTTTGATCAGTTCTGAGAGCAAGTCGAGGAAAATGAAAGTTCCAACTAGTGAGTTAACTCAGAATAAATATAATTTTGATCTGCAGTCAGGTTAAGAAAGCCAGCATTAATTTCATCATTACATCAATATTGTCATCAAAACGGTTCTTAATGCTAACACTCAATACTTCAACAATGACACCAATGACTATTATATAGTTGCTTCATGAGTTATTCACCCTCGTCCATGAAATACAAATGGACAAGGAAGAACAAAAAAGTGACTGTATACCTCATTTATGATTCCATCTCCTCCTACACATATAATACCTGGAAGGACAGAAAATTATGAAGGTAAAGTCAAATGGGCAAGTATAACTCCATCAAGTAGTGGTTATAGAATAAAAAAGTAAAATGTACCATCAGGACATGTACTGAAATCAACACTGGCTGCAAGTTTCCTAGCATGGCCTGCAGATGTTGTTTTGACAACCTCTAACTCAAATCCTGCAAGCTGTAATTTACCCCATTAGGAAAATATACAAGCAAAGAATAAATTCAGATGACTTCTTACTAAACATCTAGTATTATGGACCTAAACAGTAGCTACCCACAAATACAGATTATGTTGAGCAGTCACGCATGCATACCCCAAGAAGTTTGCAGGAGAGTACTTTATTTATTTATTCCAATTTCATTCCCCAACAGCCCAAACCACTGTCATAAAG
The DNA here is from genome assembly GCA_005771605.1 of Scutellaria baicalensis. NCBI lineage: Eukaryota > Viridiplantae > Streptophyta > Magnoliopsida > Lamiales > Lamiaceae > Scutellaria > Scutellaria baicalensis. The sequence goes on from CM016726.1 coordinate 19,351,289, forward strand.
CCAATTTAAGCTAGATGTTTAATATACTAACTTGAGGACCTCTAGGAAATGTTAGCAAATAGCTAATCTTACAGACAATGAATTCAAAAATGAAAACATAAGATAATTATTTCCTTATATTCTGCTGTTTCTGCACAACTACACTTCCACAGATCACAGATGCTTCTCAATTCTTATCCATGAAAAACCTATCATCTATTCCAAGGATTTAAAATTCTCTATCTTAGCAGGAAAATATACTTTCAGCAAGGCAATACATGATAGTAGATACAGGCATGCTACACTTTAAAGTCATTTAAGAGGACCAAAGTAATTTTCTTTTGGGCTTAAAAAGCAACTCTGGGAGGTCATTCTATTACTTCAGTAAGTACTTTACATGGGAGATAAACAATAAATTCAAAGTATTAGACAGCACAAATAACAATATAAATTGACCTGATAGACATTTAGCTCCCAGGGTCCAACTAATGCATATCATTAAAGATAGAACAAATACCCTGGTATTTGTGCTTCTTCGTTTATTGTACCGTATATTTATCAGGGAAAACATAAAAAAAAGTTAAAATTACTGGCCTTCAATAGCTAGTAATCAAACCTCTGAGATGACATCTTACGATCCAGAAACAAGACAGAATTATATAATCACATTAGAGCAGAGGTAAAAGTGAGTAACAGTAACTGCCTTTAAATTTTCTTAAAAAGTGTCAGGTTGCACCTCTCTGTGCCTTGAACCTAAGTGCACCTTTAACAACTATGTCTGTACCCAAAAACAATAGAAAGTACAAGATTAAAAACAAAAGAAAAAAAGGAGGGAAAAAAATCTGGAAGCACCAGAATACACTTACTTTGAATATAGGCTCAACCAATCCATGAAAAACTTTGCTTGAACGACCACGTCCAGACCGAGGGTTCAAAATGACAAGCATTTTAGGAGGACTTTTACATCTTATATGTGACTCGGGAGGAAACTCACTGAAAATCGTATCGGCACTCTGATTATTAGGAGCCATAGGGTGAGGCAAGCAATTTACATAACACTGTTGTTCTGCAAATGCATTGACCCATTGAATCGCATCTTCTGTGGTGGAAGCAAAAAAGCGAAAGTCCTTCCGACTTCTCCCACTTTTCATAAAAGGGCAAGAACCCTTTCTAAATGGATATGCATGAACAGTAAAATGTCTGAGACCAACAATGAAGGACAGCTGCCAAATGAAAGGAGGAATCGTTACCAAGAGATATTGTTAGCATAAATTCAGTAAATATTACTAAAAGAAATGGAAAAATAATTTACCGAAATCACATCATCTAGGCGCAGCATCTTAGAACCCCAAATCAATGCCTTGCTCGTCAATTTTGCATCAACTGTATCCAAGTTTGCATTCTCTGAAGTTTGTACATCAGTGTTCTTAGTAGATTTCGTTTTGTCCAGGGAAAGTTTCCCAGAGAACACTTCATATCTCAGTAAGTCGGACTTTTCATCTCCAATATCAATCCTGTGTTCCGCTCTCTTAGACTCATTAGGATCATCATTGTTGATACTGAGGTCACCACCCTTAGCAGCCTTGCCTCTACTACTACGTTTTTCTGGAAAGACAACTGGTGATGTTTGTTGTGCCGTTGCTACTTGGGAACAAAGACCGAGACGACGAAGAGACTGCTGAGTTGACAGTCTCAAAGAACTATTCTTGGATAGACTCCCACTCTTCTGCATACCGACCTTTAAGCATAAACTAAAGGGCAGAAGAAGAAAAAGGACATCTAATAATACAGAAATTCCTGGATATGAAAAGCATATAATCCAGAGTCTGAAGAGGGATTCACCATAGAACCCTGCATTTGTTACAAGATCATAGATTATCATCAAAATAAAATATAAAAGGATTCGATCTTAAGTGCAATAAATCCAGATTATCAACTAAATAACTAAAGTAATTGGTTTGGCGAAGCTGAATTCCTAGACAGAATAATTTTAGGATTTCTGCAGTGTGTGTGACTTCATCAACCAAAAAAACAATTTAAACACACAAGGCTATGCCAATGATGACTTATCCAGGATTGTAAACACTTGGTTTCTTCATTATCCTCAGCATTACAAATGGCAACCTAGTTGGCTGAGTATGCCTATAGGAAAGATTTGACAAAATTCTGGAAGCGAATTCAACATTGGAACCAAGTCATGGGAAAAAAATGCCACACCAGATGATTAAACTGGTCTCCTCATTATAAAACACAAGATTACCAGATAGGATGATTACCACACAAGTCCTTCCCTTAAAACATACAAGTTTATCTATTCAACTCTATCAACCTCAAAATGTTCTACAACTTCAATCAAGAGCAGTAGAAGGGAAATAGGAGTACATTATCAGCATTCTGCTGTACAAGCACAACACTTCCAAAGAAATGTTCCAGCAAAGAATTAAAACTTAAGAATCCAAGCTTACAATAGAGAGTGAACTAGATAAAATATCAGAAACAATATCTTGAAACCAACTAATAGAGATGAACGCAAAGGAAGAGGCTAACATAGAAAATAGTCTTCCAAATTCCCTACCCTCACACAACACTATGACTGTCCTAGTTCTTCATCTACTTATAAACACCACATGCATAAAACACGTATGAGTAATTGTGGATTTCTGGGAGTTCATTCTAGTTTGTCCTAGGTTCATCCAAAACCATCCAGCTAAACAATTTTGATGATACTAACCCTGTCAGACAAACTATTAGAAACACACACATCCTTACAATTGTTCGCAAGACTGATCAGTTTCATCAATATTTAACAATTGCAGAGCCAACACAATAAAATATCAACTGGATCACGAAAAAACACAGCTCAGCAAGCATTTGAAGAAACCCAAATACGCAAATTATATTCAAATTTTTCTAAAAAAAATAATCCGATAACCCGGAATTATTATTCCGACGGAATTTAGACCGAATCCATACCCAGACAAATCCGATCAACCGCAGAAAAACACACTGAGAAAAAAAATACATCACAAATTCCAAAAAAAGACCCAATAATGGAGTAATAAGCACAGAACTTTGCGCACAGATACAAATTAACAGTGTACACTATTCTGCTTTGAGAAAAGACTTGCCTTTAGGTTCGGGAGACAGAACTCGGATTTCCACCGGATATGGCGGCGGCCGGTGGCGGAGATCGGTGGTGGGTGGTTCGGTGGAACAGAACGAAAGAAAAAATGACAGAAGCCAAGAGTGGTCTCTTGTCTTTTCACAATTGTATATATTTCTTTTCAATTATTATCTTTTTTTTTTCTTATCTTTTTTCTTTTTCTCCTCATTTTTTTTATTTGTTTAATTCAATGAATAGTTCTCACATTTTTTTTATTTGTTTTACATATCAGGTTTTTTTTTTTTTTGGAAAAAAAATAGGATAAAATTAAATGGTGAATTAAATGTAATATTTCTAATACACAATTTCTTTGAGATATATATTTTTTCGATCAATCTTAAAATTGAGTTATGCTATATACTATATATACTACTATATATTGCTAACAAAAAAAATTCAAATGTCAAAATATTTATTATGGGTCCATTATAAATAAAATTCTTCTTTAAAAAAAAAACTTATATGAAATTATCTTAACAATATAATTCGGAAAGATAGAGCTCTATTATTTACAATTTAAATTAATTTTTTTTCCAAATAAACTGAATGAATTAATTATAATTCATGAAATAATCTTCAAAGAGTGTCTTTTAAACTAAAGTTAAAATAAAATATTGAGTTCGATATTCATTCCTCCGGTATTTAAAATGAACAATAAATTCATGAAAAGGAAGCATAACTTTTTTATTAAAAAAAATTAAATGGTTTATATGATTAGGAGTTAGAACATGTGGCTAACCCTATTGACTCCAAGCTTCAATTTGGTTTTCTTAATTTTATTAATATATATAATATATTTATATATACACAATATTATTAATATATTTGAGAATACACTATAATTCAATTTCAGTTTAATAATATATATTTCTTGAAGAAAATTTAATTTCTTTAGAGAAAACACAACGAAAAATGCATAGTCATTGATACAATACATATAGAATCAAAGTATTTTAAATTGTCATTCTAACACTAAATAAATGGACACTCCTCATGTTAAAGAAATTGTCGGTTTTTCATAAATCTAATCTACTGAGATAGATCAGTTCACAAATCAAAACGACACCATCAAAAATAATTTAAATTGAACAACACCACTAATTTGTATTGGTGAAACATTTGGTATAAATTTTTGTCCATAAAAATTAAAAAATGAGTATTGGCACGATAATATCAACGTTATAAACAAGTTGAAATGGACACGTTTTGGATGAAGCCAATCTTGACCTAACCCTTGAAAATTATTGCAAGTTAAAAAAATGGAGTTTGTGTGATAGTGATGGCTACTTTATGTAGCACCTTATTTCAATATTATTCTTTTTTCTCTCTTTTCAAAAGCCATAAAGTTATTAAAGCGACTATTGATATTAAATAAAGTTATATATTTTACTTAAATTGCTTTTTGGTGTGTGTAATATATTATATGTATGTAAAGATATATCTATATATAGACAAAATAAAATATATGCTTAGCAATGAAGTTTTGCTTTGAAGACAAGTGGGAGAGGGATTAACAAAAGCCCAAATCATTGGACTATTACTTGGTTGTTGGAATAAACTAGTTAGGGCCCGTTTGGTTCGAAGGTTGGGTATGGACAGGATTGTAATAATTTCGGGCTTTTTACTGTTCATGTAATATAATTTGATGTTTGGTGTGGAGGTTTTTGATGTGGGTTTAGTTGTTATGTGTGTTTGGTATAAATGTTTATAAAGTGTATTGTTTAGAAATTTGTGTTTGGTATATAGGTTGGGTTTAATAAGTATGGTGCAATGACCAAATTACCCCTACACAAATATACAAAATTTCTAAATTACAAAAAAAACATTTGCCATCTTCCACCGACAATTCGTCCCTGCTTCACTTCAAAATTTGGACAGATTTTGAAGACTTCCTCTGCAATTTAGAGAGTGTGCCTCCGGATCTGGAGTTCATAGAGCTATTTTTTGTGGCAACTCCAGCATCTTCGATCTTCAGTCCGTTCATGTTGTGTAAATCCTTCGGTTTGCAGTAGATCCGAAGATTGTCGAAACATGGGAGGAACGACATTACCTTGTGCAGAATGAGGATGGATTGTGCTTGGGTACTCCGATATCATGCGTAGCTACACTTCAACTCCATCGATCTTCTGTCATCTCGTATTTACATGGTCGGATTTTGAGCTATTTTTGGTGGAGGAACTCCAATCGATTTGGGGAAGAAGATGTATCTAGGGCATTTAAGCTTGATGGCAAATTTGTAGTTTTCGATTTAAGAAAGGGCAAAATTGAGAAAAATAATGCTACAGTAAGGGTTATCTCGTAAATTCCCCTACAATTACTGTTGGGATAGTGTAAACCAGGCCCTAGGGGCCGGATTACAAGCCCGGCCCTAACCCAGCCTAAACCTTATATACAAACCCGGGCCCACCCTAAACCCGGGCCCTAAACACTTGCACCAAACATGGGTTTAGGCTGGATATTAATACATGTCCAGCCTAAACCAGTCTACCAAACAGGCCCTTAGTATGGTAAATCCTATTTTGGCTCTACTTAATTTTTTTTAGTTTTATAATTAATGTTTGACATTTTGAATGCAATTCTTTTTTGACTAAACACGAATATTTATATGACACCTTTGTACAAATATAATTACGTGAGATGAATCTTCATTATCCACAGTGCAAATCCAAGAGGATTGAAATAGAGTTGGGGGCAGTGGTCGTCCGTCAAAGTTTTCGATGGAATTATGGTGCATATGCATACATAATGTAAATGTAATTAAGAACATGGATTCCGCCACCCCAAATTCCAAAAACTATAATAAATATCCCAAAAAATATCACAATTATTTCCATACACCAAGTGCATGGGTTATGACCCATGCAATCCGGGTCATATGTCCCAAGAGGTGATTTTCACACCCAAAACGCATTGGAACGCGCCCCACGCGCTGACACGCACCCCCAAATCGCGCTCAAACCCTAATTTCACTACATGACCTTTTAGTTATTTCGCCAAACCTTTTAGTTATGCCCGCCTAACCTTTTCATTATGTTTACATAACCTTTATGATATATTCGCATCACCTTTTTATCCTGATGGTTTAATATTTTACAGAGTAAGATAAATATATATATTACCTTTTAAACCTTTATGTTATAATAACTTAACCTTAATGTTATAATATTTTAACTTTTATATTATAATAATATAACTTTTATATTTTTCAAAGGTTATGATAGTTGTATATAAGTGTTATATCAATATAACATAAATGTTAAGTTATAAGAATGTAAAAGTTTTCAATTATATTACATGATTGAAATAATTCTAAGTATATAATTTTAAAGTTTTAACACACTGTAAACCTTTAAGTTGTAATAATGCAACATTTACGCATAATAATATTAACATTTATGTTATATTAACACAACCTTTATGTTATTCTTTAAGTAAATAAAAGTTATGATATTTATATATAAAAGTTAAATCAACATAACATAAATGTTAAATCATCACAACATAAAGGTTTTCAGCTATATTATCTTACATTTTATATTGAAAAAAGTTTGAGTATATTAACTTAAAGGTTATGATATTTGTACAAAAAGGTTATAGTCATATAACATAAAGGTTATATTCGTATAACATAAAGGTTACTGCATAAATTAAAAAAAAAAAAAATTGGTGCGGATCCGGGTCAAATCTAGCCCAACCTGACCCATGGGGGCCCAATTATATGGATTTAGATCCATGCAACTGGTACACAAGAACAATACTCAAAAGATATATATTTCACCCCACTTATTAAAAAACTCTGGATCCATTCCCGGAAGAGGATAGTCATAGCATCTCAAGGAAACATGTGGAATTTGAATAATAAGAGATATTATCCTCAATTTTATAATAACCATACGTTTATTATACAAATGTTAAAATAAAAAAATTAAACTAAACCCTTCAATCATTGTCTTAAAGTTAATACTTCCTCATAACTTTTAATTCATAAATTTATAATTAGAATGATACTTGCTAAGTAATATTACTATAATCCTATTAGTATTTGATAGAATCATTCACCCACTTCCTTTTCTTTTTGGTTTTAATTTTAATATACAATTACTTGTGCAATATACGAATATTCTTCCTACCTATAGCTTATTAAATATCATTTGAAAATCGATATAGTTGTTGTACTACAACAACAACAATAATAATAATAATAGATTTAAAACAAAATTAATAACTAAACATGATTATGATTGTGCAACAACTCACTTTATTAGATGTTTATGGAAAGATGGTGGTACTAGTTTGTTTGTTTCGGAAATTACATGGAAATGACATCAATTCAAAATATTAATAACTACTTAGTTAATTAGGGTTATGATTAAAAATCATGACTTAGTGAGAAGTCGTTAATTGCCACTAATATCATTGACTTATTAAAAACTACTACCTCCGTCTCAAAATAAATGACGTTTTAGCAACTAAAATTTGTCCCAAAATAATTGTCGTTTTCGTATTCCAAAGCATATTTACATGCAATATACCAAATATGCCCCTATTTACTCATCTCAAATTAAATGTGTTAAAGAGATAAAAGTTCCTCATTAATTAAACTTAAATAGGGGTAGATTGGAGTTTTTATCACATTTCTTAATATATGTGCAGAAGGCTAAAACGTCATTTATTTTGGGACGGAGGTAGTAGTAATTACTTTTCACAAAAATTGATGAAAATACAGTTTTAAAATGTGGAACTCAATCATATATAGCATCCACAAATTTAGCAAGTGGCAGACGTCTTGTATATGGATATTGTTACTTTTAAAACCTTGAGTAAAACAATTTCCTGAATTATAATTTATAAGATATATTTTTCAATTTATTTTGTAATTATAATTGGCCTGTCTCAAATTTTAAGTGTATATATATACACACGCAAATGCTAATGTGAAATTAAAAATTATGGTCTTCCTTTTATAATATGTGTCATTCTGGAATATCTGTAATAAATTGAGGAATATAAAAATTGGAAAATGTATTCTTAATTAATTAAAAAAATTATGGTTTACGATTGGAAAAAAAATCAAATTAATTACATAAAGGATATTATTATATCAAACCCCTAAAATGTGGCTAATGGATATTATAATGGGGATGACTTGGGAATAAAATTGTATAAAGTCTAAAACAACACTTGATATGAAACAAACATTAGACTTTAAAACGACACTTACTATAAAACGGAGGGAGTATTAGATATTTGACACTTCAACAGTGACCGCATATTAATATATAAACGGTGAGTACGTTAACATGATCATGACTTTATAGTAAGTAAGTAAGAAAGAAAGAGAAGAAGAAAATCAAGAAAGAAATGAAATACCCATTTTTCCACATATACAACAAGCTCTCATTACCCTCTTTTCCTTATTACAAGAAATTTCGTGTTGTTTGAAGTAATACCTTCTTCTTTTTACTTTGAATAAAACTTTCCATTTTTTTAAAATTTAAGCAATATGTTAAGTCTGCAGATTTATAGAAACTAGGTAGAATCTGCAGTCAAAATTGAGTAGTTTAAATATGAAGTATGATAAGATAAGCATTTAAGTAGCTAGGCATATATTTTGTATTTTTGAATTTCAATATATTAAGTTGTGTTTGATCTTTATTAATTTCAAACTTGAGTTGCTTTATTTGTTTACAAACTACGTTCTAACAAGAAATGACCATTTAAATTTGTATAAATATGAAGCAATGATAAATTCTATAATTAATCAACGCAAGTAAAATTTCCCTTTCAAGGATACGTGATTTGACATTTTTTATATAATTTTTGAAATATTACACTTTGCTGAATCAACTTTAAATTCGATCTATGATATCAGATAAATTTTATTCTTGATTTAGGACACAAATATACATATATGATTTACCAAATACCATACAATATATCGAATTTAAAGTTTATACAACAAAATACAATATTTCAAATTTATATATATGAAAATATCTCAAATCACATATATTATTCGAACGAAAAAAATGTTTGCTTTTAACCTTATTAATCATTAATTTTGTAGTCAAGCCTCCAAACAAGTTCTAAAATTCTATATAATTAAAAAAAGGTCCAATCTTTGAACCCCAAAGAGCCAATAAACAAGACAAAAATTTCAAACTAACAAGGAATATAGTACCAATAACTCCTTATCACAATTCCCCCTATTAAACTACACCAAAAAAAAAAAAAAAACTCCTTATCATATTCATCCTAGGAAGATATCTCTTTACCATATCTTTCATCCTCATCCTTATGTGGACAATGATCTCTCTTTATTTTATTTGATATGGAGTGGCGTGGAGTCTTCCTACAACATATACTTAGATGTGATAGAAATTTATTAACATTTTGATACAAATTTTTAGGGTGAGTCAATGTCGAGTGAGAGACAGCGTCACGGAACATATTATGTGAGATTATGTCAATCAATAACGTAGTACATTTCATAATTCATATATAAGTTATTTGATACATGGGTTTGTCTCACACAAGTTTATGTGGAATTTTTATGTCTAGTCTTTTATTTTAGAAGGAATTTTTATTTTGATATTTTGGGGAAGTTTTTAATTTGTTAAATTATGGAATGAATTTTGTTTATTTAGTGGACATTTAAGTACATTGATAAGTAGTTTTCTTGAAGAAATTTCTTGCGACTTCCTACATCAAATGAGAAGAACAACTTTAAAAAGTACATATATGTTACAAATGATTGATATGTCAACTTGAGTTATCATTTTCTCAAACTGAAATTGTTGCTTCTAGTGTGCATGGTTCAAAAACGTCTAATTGAAAAAATCGAAAAAAAAATGTTATACTTACATTTAAGGTATTTGATACTTACTTTTCAGGTATTACATAACTCTCCATTAGATATTACATAAATACCTTAGAGGTATTACGTGTATGCTTATTTGGTATTATATAATATATCTCGATTTTCATTATCTTCCTCCTCGAAATTCTGCAAATCATCTAGTAGTTATAATGTTGGAAGCAAGATCTGTAGTCACAATTGGTAATTCTTCTATGTACCTCTCCATCTCAAAGGTTAAAGAATAATAAGAAATCGATTGAATCAAAATAGACGAATGGAAATCAAACATATGAAATCAAGAAGAAGAAAAGGAAAAGTGATATTGCAGAGCCCAACGAACTTTGACGGATAAGAAGGAACGGTGTGTCTTAATGGATATGATGGAAGAACACAATCTTAATGGACATGATGGCAGAACTAAATCTTAAGGATTTACAGTGATTTCCCCTGGTTATATATTGTTTGCTAATCTCTATGATTACATTGGAGCACAAAATAATGTTGGAATTGATTTCATAGAATTGGTCTTTTTCCATTTTGCACTTCTTTTCCTCTTCAAGATATAAGTAAAGGTTTCTAACAACTTTGCCTTGTTATTCTGTTGACCCATAAATGAAATAGAAGTGACATTTATACATCAACACAATCCTAGCTACCTCTCTTCATGTGGATAATACGAGTATGTTATACAAATAGCCTCAAACGAGTTTTTCATGAACGAACAAAACACATTGTAATGGGTTGTCGGAGATTCGTAAGCGAAACATGATTACTCTTCCTCGTATTTCCGCGAGCTTCAATTGCCAGACATCCTCACAAAAGCACTTTCCCCACAATTACACTAGTTTCTTGATGGCAATGTGATGCTTGTTGATGCCACCAACATATTTTAGGGGATGTAAATAAGGAAAGGTGAGTGTATATATGCACACGAAAAACTCATTTTCGTCCTTCCATAAAGCCACAGTGAAAATGCACTCATAAATTTTGGTCTTTTAATTGACAATTTCGTCCAATTTTGATTTTTTTCTTGTTGGATTTTCGACTCCATATTCCAGCGAGTGCACTACACTCATCCCCAGTCTGTAGCCGGAAAATTAAAAATCTGGCGAAAAAATGACAAAAATTTGACGAATTTTCAATTTTAGGACCAAATCAAAGTGCATTAAAAACAGACAATATTTCTGGAAAGAACGAAAAATGAATTTTTTTCCATACATACATATAGGATTTCTGTTTTTAGGCTTTCTAAACTTAGATGTAATCCTAGATTATAAGATATTTCACTGATTTGTAGCCATAATTATTGCTGCATAATTTGTATATAAGAGTAGGCTAAAAATTTGCCAGATTTTGTGTAAAAGCACTGACTTCAAAATTGAGCATTTGAAGCTCGACAGAAAAGCGAACAATCATTTGAAAAGAGTGGATGCATTAACATAAGAGAGTTTTGGCAAACACGATTTCCATGAAAGTAAACCTTCTATTAATTAGCATGATTAATAAGCGAAGAGAAAATAATAAGTCTTTTCAAGTGGTGTTGCACCTTTATAAAGTATAAATTGTGATGACACGCAAGTTTTCCGATTCCTATTTTGTTTCCTTTCCACTAACTCTAACTTTTATAGAAAAAACATCACAGAGTATCTCCTTGTCGAAGAATCCTTCCAGGCACAATATGACCAATTAATTGTTGCACATACTTCGAATCATCAGTTTGGAAAACCGAAACATGGAGATTCAAGCCTTTAATGTGCACATGCAGTTTTCTATGCAATATCGTCTTCTTCATGCTGCATATTCATTAATTGCGGCTATCCTCCTATTGCAACTTTTGCAATCGGTTCAGGTGCATGTGGCGGCTAATTCTCGTTGGCCTCCATACCTTGAGTTTTGTTAATATGCTTAACAACCTGATTTGAACTGCAGTCACAACTGAAATTGTTCTTCCTCGTATCTTTGACATGCAACAACATTTTGGTTGATTCTTTAATGATCTTCTGCAAGTCACTTCAGTTGCTGCAACTTCTTGGTTTTGCTGCATCAAGCCAGATGCTGCATCTAAAACTTCGCATCTACCAGCTTGCAACATTCAACATATTTTCTTCTGAAAATTCTTCTAAGTATGACACACTGTAAGGAGACTTCTTCTGATCTTGTTACTTGCAGCGTGCAGCAATAATTGCAGTAGAAGACTTCACATTAAGCTAAGTACACTACTTATTGTATAAAAATGGGGCACTCTAAAATCCTAACATCTTACAACATATTTTGTCTCATCAAAATTTAATACAATTTTTTCTTACACTATCCGAATCGAACCACTTCAATTTATTTTTGTACCAAATTGAAAACCCGAATTTAGAACTGAAAGGAACTGATTTAAATACAAATTTATGTGTATAATTTAATATATTTTTCTATATTGTTATATTGAATTGGATTAACAATTTGATTGAATGTTATTATTATTTAAAATAATAATAAGACCTTAAAATTAACAATTAAATAATAGAGTAAAATGAATATTTAAAATGAGTGACTTTGGAAACGCGTAAAGTTTATTAACTATAGATATTAATCATAATTAGTTATAACTTATATGAAGTAATGCATAATATATTAAGGGTCAGAAAACCATCCAGCTCGTTTTTATATTTAACTACCTAATTTTTTTCCGATTGCAACTGAGAATCTTCCCTTTGCGCGAGTTGCAAATAACCATCTAAGATTATATAAACACAATTTTCCGTCAAATCGAATCATGTATGAGATACACCCTACACTTATGAGACTATTTTAGTCATTTTAAGTTTAATTAGGAAAAAAAAATCTAAGACAAATATTAAAATTTATTTGGATGTACAATAAAATTGTATACATCAAAATGAGCAATATTGTTGATTACTAATTAAGAAAATATAGAGATTTCAAAAAATAAATTATAGATTTTATAATTCCTAATATATATAATAGGGAAATTATAGATTTTGTAATTTCTAACATATAATAGGGATTTTGAAAATGAATTAGGGCTTTTGAAACTAAATAAAGGATTTTCAATTGAAATTAGCTCAGAGTTGTAAAAAAAGTTTAAAAATTGATACTTTTATTGGGACTTGTAGAAAAAATAGGTAAAGTAAGGTAGGACTGGAGGATTTTATAAATCTAAATCCAAACATGGACTAAACTAAGTCTATCCTAAATCTGGATGGGGTAGTGTCAGTCCAAACAACTCTTTTTAATAATTAAATATTGTATATATTCATTTATTATCTTTAAAAAATTCTTGAGTGACACTTGTGTGTCTGGGGGTACGGTGCCCCAACTTAACCATCATATGGTGTTATATATATACTCTACAAGTATTATTTGTATACTCTCCAAGGTGTCACATGTATACTCTTATATACATATGATACATGTAGAATATATATAACACCAAGAAACGTAACACATGTAGAGTGTATATATATATATATATATAACAGCTGAAGAACATGTGTATAACACCTATATAACACCTAGATCCGTGCCCCTATGTGCCCCAGGGGTATATAAAGTTTTTGCCAAAATTCTTTAGCTGCACATCGCGCGGGTACCCTCCTGGTTTAATTAATAAACAAAATATTTTGTGCAACTGACTATGCACTCGGGTCAACCCACCCCACGCGCCTCTGACACGCGTCTTCATGCGCCCAAGGCGTTCTCACGCACCCCTACACGCCTGGTGTGTACGCTCAAACCCACCAAAATTCGCTCCGGGCAGTCATACCCTCATGTTATGTTAGAGTTACCAACATAACATGAGGGTAACCCTAACATAACGTGAATGTATGATTACCATTGTTTTTTACCTGCATGTTATGTTAATGTTACTTTCATGTTATGTAAGTGTTACCTTCATGTTATATTAGTATTACTTTCGTGTTATTTTAGTTCAATGGTTTTAAACTAAGGGTATGAAATCTGGAGATGGAGTCACATTAATATAACGCGAAGGTAACTCTAATATAACACGAAGGTAACACTAACATAACATGAAGGTAACGACCAAAACACGCGAAAAAAGTATAGAGGCGCGGGCTGAGCACGCGCGGCCCGCACGGGACCCAGTTGCACGGGTCTCAGATCCGTGCAACTGATCCACAGAAGAGTAACTGTAACTAATATTGTGAAACAAATTCAGTTTAGTTTATATTTCGTATTAGCATAAAACCTATATGTAAACATTAAATGCCTGCATACTTATGTAGGAATTGTCAATAACTTAACTATTCTACTCTTTCGAATCAGAGCATCCACATTCATGTTTTAAGCTCCATTCTTAATGTAGGTATAAATCATCATGCATAAATGTTGGAGTTCAGAACCGGAATCGGGAGTTGCAGAACCGGGCGAGAAAGCAGTGAACCGGGCTTCGCAAGTCTGCAGCGGTTCAAGTCTGTTAGGCTTGGCAGTTAGGGTTGCTGCGCAGTTTTCGGATTTGCAACAGAAATTCAGCTCGATTGACAAGCGGTTTTCTCCAATTAGATTAGGGGTTTTGTTCAGTATATAAACATGCATGTATAGGAAAAGGAAACATAAGTTTTGAGCGTGAAATCAGAGAGTTAGCATTTTAGGGTTCTTCATCATTTTCATTCGAAACCCTAATTTGGGTTAGCTTGTAATCTGGATAATTTCAGCTTGAGTAAAGTGTTATATCTGCCGTTTGGCCGTGGATGTAGGACGTGGAAACACTCCGAACCACGTAAATCCTTGTGCATTGTGTTTTCTTCTTCGTTTTCGTTTTCTACCATTAACAAGGGTTTTCAAGCTTGAAAGCTTAAGCTGCTGAGATAATTGCTGATCTGAACTCAAGATCCTAACAGTTTTGGCGCCGTCTGTGGGAATACGACCACGGCAACATGTCGGCGATGAGATTAGACGTCGCGAAGTTCACCGGGAAGGGAGATTTCAATCTCTGGAAGGTTCAGATGGAGGCGTTGTTGATTCAGCACAATCTTGAAGATGCTTTGATCGAGGGAGTTTCTGCAGATACACCGGAAGCAGCTCAGAAACGATCGGAGATTTGCAAGAAGGCTCGGAGTGCGCTCATATTGTGCCTGGGGGAGAAAGCCTTGCGAGAAGTATGCAAAGAATCAACTGCAGCTGGGATATGGAAGAAGCTCGATTCCTTATACTTCACTAAATCGCTGGCAAACAGGCTGTATCTAAAGCAAAAGCTCTTGAACTTCAAAATCCCCGATGAGAGAAAGGTGGCAGATAAGCTGGATGAATTTATCAAGATAATCGATGATCTTGAAAACATTGATGAGCAAATCAAAGATGAAGATAAGGCTCTCATGTTACTCAATTCTCTCCCTAAGTCTCTGGATGCATTCAAAGATGCCCTGATCTATGGCCGATTGACTGCACTAACAATGGAGGAAGTTCTTATGGCTATAAGGACCAAGGTATTGCAGAGTAATGTGGAGATGAAGACTCAGTCCCTTGGTGAAGGTCTTAGCATCAAGAAGAAAGGTTTTAAGAAGGGGCAAGAACACAAGAAGAACACAAATTCTGAGGGAAAATCAAATGATCAAAATCAGGAGACTAGAAAGTGTTATAATTGTCATAAAATTGGGCACTTGAAAAAGAATTGCCCAGAGAAGGCTAAGAACAAGCAACCAGCAAAAGCTCCTGAAGCAGCTGTGGTGGAGAACAACTATGAAAGGGCTGACATGCTGTGTATATCCACTGCAACCATAACTGATGAGTGGGTTTTGGACTCTGGATGCAGCTTCCATATGTGCCCAAGAATTGAGTGGTTCTCAGATTTCAAAAGGGAAAGGAATGGATCAGTTCTTTTGGGGAATGATCAATCATGCAAGGTGGAAGGAGTGGGCACCATTACCTTGAAGCTGCATGATGGAGTCATCAAAAGGCTGACCAATGTGAGGTATATCCCAGATTTAAAAAGAAACCTTATCTCACTTGGTTTATTGAATTCTGCAGGTTATGAGTTCAATACGAATCAAGGTTTGATCCAAGTAACCAAGCAAGGGAAGCTTATACTGAAAGGAAGGAAGAGCAATGGGCTATACATACTCATTGGATCCACAGTACTTGGTGAAGTGGATGCTGTCATGAGCAACACCGAAGCTTATCTATGGCATAAAAGATTGGGACACATTGGAGGTAAAGGACTAATCTTGCTATCCAAGAAGGGTGTGCTTGGTGCAGGTGGAGAAATCAGCAAGAAGCTAGAGCTCTGTGACCAATGCATCATGGGAAAGGCAAAGAAGCTACCATACCCTACTGGAAATCACCACTCATCTCAACCCTTAGAATATGTCCATTCAGATATTTGGGGGCCAGCTAGAACAACTACTCATGGAGGAGCAAGGTATTTCATCTCAATTATTGATGATTACAGCAGGAAACTATGGGTGTTCACACTCAAACACAAGAGTGAGGCCTTTAAAGTGTTCAAAGATTGGCTCCAGAATCAAGAAAATCAGACTGGTAAGTTCCTTAAGTTTTTTAGAACTGACAATGGGCTGGAGTTCTTGTCTGATGAATTTCAGGAGTATTGCAAAGCAAAAGGCATTACTAGGCATAAGACTGTCCCTGCAAACCCCCAACAAAATGGAGTTGCAGAGAGAATGAACAGGACATTGCTGGAGAGAGTAAGGTGCATGCTGCTGGATGCAAGATTGCCAAAAAGTTTTTGGGGAGAAGCTGTTACCACAGCAGCTTATCTGGTAAACAAAGCTCCATCTTCTGCCATAAATTTTAAATGTCCTGATGAAATGTGGAGTGGTTCTGTAATTGATTATTCACAGCTTAAAGTCTTTGGATGTTTAGCCTTTGCACACATCAAACAAGATAAACTAGAACCTAGGGCTTTAAGGTGCATATTCTTAGGCTACCCTGCAGGTGTAAAAGGATATAAATTGTGGTGTTTGGAGCCTGGATATCAAAAGTGCTTCACAAGCAGAGATGTGGTATTTAAGGAGAGTGTTATGGGATATTCATCTACTGAGAATGATCAAGAGCAATCTGGAATTTCAGTGGAGGTGGAGCCAACAAACACTCACTCTTCAGAAACTAATCATGATCAGCAAGAACATGATGGCATTGATCAAGAGTCTGAAGGAGAAGATGCTCAACTGGAGCAAGATGATCAAGACCCTACTGATTTAAGACACTATAGCTTAGCAAGAGATAGGGAAAGAAGAAGGATTCAACCCCCAAATCGGTTTGGACAAGCTGATATAGTGTCTTATGCACTGGCAGTAGCTCAGGATTTGGAGTATGATGAGCCTCAGAGTTATAATCAAGCCATGAATTCCAAGGATAGTGTGGAATGGATCTCAGCAATGAAAGAGGAGTTACATTCCCTGGAGAAGAATCATACCTGGATACTTGTGGATAAACCAGCTAATAAGAAGCTTATAGGAAGTAAATGGATTTACAAGAAGAAAATTGAAGTTGCTGGAACTGAGAAGATCAGATTCAAGGCCCGATTGGTAGCTCAAGGATTTACACAAAGAGAAGGGGTGGACTTTAATGAAATCTTTTCTCCTGTGGTAAAGCACTGCTCCATAAGGCTGCTCTTATCTTTGGTTACACAGTGGAATATGGAACTTCAACAGCTAGATGTTAAAACTGCATTCCTACATGGTTTCTTAGATGAAGTGATATACATGAAACAACCACAAGGTTTTATTCTACCTGGGAATGAATCAAAGGTATGCAAGCTGCAAAGATCATTGTATGGACTTAAGCAAAGTCCAAGACAATGGTACAAGAGGTTTAATGAATACATGCTGAAAATTGGATTGATTAAGTGCCCCTATGACAGCTGTGTTTATCTTGAGAAGGAAGATGGGAAGGTTGTTACTTATCTTTTGATTTATGTTGATGACATGCTCATAGCAAGCAAGAGCATGTACAAGATCAATGCTCTAAAGGAAAAACTCAGTTCTCAATTTGAGATGAAGGACTTAGGAGATGCTAGGAGAATCTTAGGAATGGATATCTTAAGGAATAGAGATGCTGGAAAGCTATTTTTATTCCAAACTGATTATCTGAAAAAGGTTCTTAAGAGGTTCAATATGCATCAAGCTAAGCCTACTGTAACTCCTTTAGGACAGCACATGAAATTATCAAAGGAACAATCTCCTGTTTCAGATCAAGACAAGAGGTATATGGAAGGTGTCCCTTATGCAAGTGGTGTTGGGAGTGTGATGTACACTATGATCTGCAGCAGACCAGACCTTGCGTTTTCAATGAGTGCAGTGAGTAGGTTTATGGCTAATCCTGGAAAGGCTCACTGGGATGCACTCAAATGGATGCTTAGATACATAGGAGGATCAGCAAACTTAGGACTACTTTTTCAGACAAATCAGCAGGAAACATCTAAGGATGCATTAGTGGGATATGTAGACTCAGATTTTGCTGGAAATGTTGACACAAGGAAGTCACTCACAGGTTACATTTTCACCTTCTTTGGAACTGCAATAAGTTGGAGAAGTATACAACAATCGATGGTTGCACTTTCTACTACGGAGGCTGAGTATATGGCTATGACCGAAGCCATAAAGGAATCAATCTGGCTAAAGGGGATTATTCAGGAGTTAGGCATTACTCAGAAGAGAGTAACCATTCATTGTGACAGCCAAAGCGCTTTACATCTCTCAAAACATCAGGTTTTCCATGATAGATCGAAGCACATTGATGTTAAACTTCATTTTGTTAGAGATATCATAGAGAAAGGTGTTGTGGAGGTGAAGAAGATTGGCACTGAAGATAATCCAGCGGATATGCTAACCAAAATCTTGAGTAGTGGGAAGTTTAAGCACTGTATGCGATTGGTGAATGTTTCACCTTGGCCACCTAATTACTAATGTTGTTGTTTAAGTGTTGTCTTTTGCAGGTAAAGATGTACAGGTCATGCATTTAGATTTAGGTGGAGGATTGTAGGTATAAATCATCATGCATAAATGTTGGAGTTCAGAACCGGAATCGGGAGTTGCAGAACCGGGCGAGAAAGCAGTGAACCGGGCTTCGCAAGTCTGCAGCGGTTCAAGTCTGTTAGGCTTGGCAGTTAGGGTTGCTGCGCAGTTTTCGGATTTGCAACAGAAATTCAGCTCGATTGACAAGCGGTTTTCTCCAATTAGATTAGGGGTTTTGTTCAGTATATAAACATGCATGTATAGGAAAAGGAAACACAAGTTTTGAGCGTGAAATCAGAGAGTTAGCATTTTAGGGTTCTTCATCATTTTCATTCGAAACCCTAATTTGGGTTAGCTTGTAATCTGGATAATTTCAGCTTGAGTAAAGTGTTATATCTGCCGTTTGGCCGTGGATGTAGGACGTGGAAACACTCCGAACCACGTAAATCCTTGTGCATTGTGTTTTCTTCTTCGTTTTCGTTTTCTGCCATTAACAAGGGTTTTCAAGCTTGAAAGCTTAAGCTGCTGAGATAATTGCTGATCTGAACTCAAGATCCTAACACTTAATAAACTAAAGTAGATGTTAATTAAATATAGTAGTGTTTTAATGTGTGTTTTAGGGTAGATAATGGTGTCTTCTCGGATCGATCGATCTGTACCCGACCCGAATTGTATGTTCACTTTAGCACATAGATCAACTCACAAATATATATGAGATGCACATATTTTGGACTTTTAATTAATTAATTTCAAAACTTTTTAAATTTCTTTTTGAGTTAAGTTTTTTTCATTTCAAGTATTATACTTTTTATTTGATTCTTTTATAATTTCTATTTTAGATTGATTTTGATTTTTTATTAGAAAATTTGAACAAGTATATTTTAGTTTAAAATGTTTTAACATTGTAATTTTTTTCATTTAATTTTGTATAACGTATGTGTCTATACATTTAAATTATGTTATAGTCAAATAATATTATTTGTTTAGAAACACATATAAAAATTTACAAAATAATCCAACGGATATATCTTTTGGGGTTAATTTGCATGGATCATTGATCTCTTTATTACCTAGTATAAATTTACAAATACGGTAAAAATATGTGCAACACATAAATATTGTAATATGTAAAAAATAGGAAAATAATCTAAACAAACTCCTAAAAATTGGGTGAATAATCAAGTAGGATATTGTTGAGAATTAAATACAAAGATTTGAAGTAAATATTAATTAATTATTATTCATTATTATTTATATTTTAATGTGAATTGAAATTATATGGCATGATTAATTAATCCAATATACAACTTTAACACTATTAAAAAATGCAACCAATAAATAATTAATTTGAATTGATATAAATAAAGATAATAGTTTTAAAATTAATGAGTAATGACACTCACATATAATAATTGTATTTGTATTGAACTGATGTAGAGGTGCATTTTTAGAAAGTAATATTTTTAATTATGTGTTCGTGTTCGCTTGAGTCCCATCTTAAAATAATGTGCTAAAAATTCACTATTGTGAATGCTCTTAAAAACGGGAGTCCCCTTTCACCATAAGACCTTTTTGCCAAAATATTTAGTGAATTTTGAGGCTAATTTTTTGAGTTTGACTTGTCCCTTTCCCACACCGATTAACATGCATTGCGTTTTAATATAAACACGAGTTTGACACTAAATGTAATAAAGGATCACTACTTGAAGAGAGTGAGAATAATAGTATCATTGGAAGCATTCATGATGTGGAAGGTACATCTATCTCCCTCCTTGATTTTGTTGGCGGAGCAAAACTCCCACCACCCGTCCGCCACCGCAACCCGGTCCTGCACCCCGGCATAGAACATCAGCTTCGCCGACCACTGCATCTTGTCGCACCCTCCCACTTTCAGAAGCACACTTCTCTTTTCGTGCAGATTGTACGGCTTCCAGATCTTGGACGGCAGATACTGCACACACACATACACACACAATCACACATCCATTCCCACGAAAACGGAGCAAAGTGAAAGACATACGTACCAATCGAGAGAGACGCGAGGCCGCGTAGCCGCAGCCGCTGGAGGCGCATATGGTGGATCGGAAAGTGACGTGAGAGAGAGAGAGGGTGGTGGGGGGGTTTCGGAGTGGGAAGCTAATCTTCTCGCAGCAGGATTTGTCGAAGATGGAGGCACTGAATTTCATGCCGGAATCGTGTTTGAAGACAATGAAGTTTCCGGCAAGGAGGTCGTGCCTCTTCACGAACCTCTCCCATTGACATCCATGGAAGTAGAAGATCTCCTCCATCTCGATCATGCCAATTTTCCATCGCCCCAAACTCGTGGTTACGACCCCTTCTTCCACAAACTCAGTTCTCGCCTCTGTGCAGAAATGAGGCGGCAATCCCTGCATCTCAAACCACTAAATATTCATCTTCTCTTTTCATGTTATGCTAATGGAATTTGAATGGAGATATGAAACTCACCAGTCGTTTCTCGAAACACCCAGGAAGCAAAACTTTGAAGAACTGCATCTTCACACACTCTCCCTCTCCTTCACAAGCACTGCAAGAATTTCACGCAACCACAACGGTTTTAGAGAACAGCATACAGCACATTTTTTTTAAATCTTTGAATCCAACATGAGAGTTTTGCAATCAAAAACCAATGTCTCACAAAAGTAGCTAAAAATGGGATACTCAGCAGATTTCAATCAAACTTGCAACCTAAAAATGAAAAGGAACATAATTTCTTGATTTATCCCATGTCCTAAAACTACATAACCCAGATGTCTGTCTAAATTCAAGCTACAAACAAATTTTCAACAACGTACATATATCGCTTCACTAATTGAGAGAAACAAAATTTTGGAAACAAAACTGAAGAGAGATCATCCATAAACGATGAAAACAGTTAGCAATAAAATCGCTGGGAGTAGTACATCACTAGTTTACTTCATTCCCAAAACTTCAAACCTCGCACAAAAAAAAGATCGCTAATCTTGGGTTTTGCAAACTCTGTAAGAAATTTGTGAAAGAACTTACCAGTAGAACAATTCGTGAACCCATTTGGAACTAATCTTGCTCCAGAACCCCAAACCACCAGCGGCGGCGAGGGACGCAGGCAGGGGCGGCGTCGGCGGGGGCAGCGGTGGGGGGCGGTGGCGGCAAAGAGAGAGAGGGGGCAGCAAATTGTGTGAGGACGAGGGAGAGATAGCAAGGGTTTTGAAGGGATGAGAGACGAGAGACGGCGGCGAGGGACGGAGGCAGGGGAGGCGGCGCGGCGGCGACTGCAGAGGCAGCGGCGGGTTGGTGGCGGCGGCGGCAGCAAATGGGGAAGAGAGAGAGTGCTAGGCAGAGGCGAGGCAGCGGTGGCGAGGGACAAAGAGTGGGCACGGCGGCGAGGGACGCAGGCAGGGGCGGCGTCGGCGGGGGGCGGTGGCGGCAAAGAGAGAGAGGGGGCAGCAAATGGTGTGAGGAAGAGGGAGAGATAGCAAGGGTTTTGAAAGGATGAGAGACGAGAGACGGCGGCGAGGGACGGAGGCAGGGGCTGCGGAACGGCGGAGCGGCGGCGACAGCTGAGGCAGCGACGGGGTGGTGGCGGCGGCGGCAGCAAATGGGGAAGAGAGAGTGTGCTAGGGTTTTGAATTGGGGATTTTGAATTTTAGATGCTTAGTCATTTTTACATGTAAATACTACTATATAACAAAATAATTATAACTCAATTTACAACGGTCACGTTGTCGTTGTTCGAAATACGCTCAACAACAACGGTAAAAAATAATATGGTTGTCCCAACCGTTGTCGTTGAGCACAAAAATACGATCAAAGATAACGAAACGTGGACAGTGTTGTCGTTGAAGTAATTTTTTCGTTGAACGACAACGACAATTTTTTACCGTTGTAAGCTACCGTTGTCTTTGAGGAAAAAATGCGCTCAACGACAATGGTAGCTTACGATGAACCGTTGTTGTTGAGCGAAATAAGCGCTCAAAGACAACAGTTTTATTGTACCGTTGTCCAACCGTTGTTGTTGAGCGAAAAAATGCGCTCAACGACAACGGCACTAAAAAATCATCGTCGTTGTGAAACTGTTGTAAATTTGTTTATAATAACACAAAATGCATAAAACCGTTGTAAATCTCATGTTGTTGTTGAGCGAAATTCTTGTAGTGTAGAGATCTTGAAAAAATAACTTATGGATTATAAAACATACTATATACTTTCATAAACCAATCTTCTAGAATTCAAATTAGTCCATGATATGTTTATTTTAGTTGTTCGGCCATAAAAATGAAGTTCATCGTGGTTACATCTTTCTTTTGTTGATCAACTCGTCTATACGTACTCAACAAAATTAAAGAAAAATATTGAGGTTTACGGTTTAAAAAGTGGGAATCTTATTTATTTTCCCTAAACTCAACCTAACATAACAAAAACACCCTCACAAGTATAAGGTATGTCTTGCATGTGATTCGATTTGATCGGAAAATTGTGTTATGATGGTCTTAATTGGTCGTTTGCAACTCGCACAAAAGTGAGATGACTAGTTGCAACCGAAAAAAGTTTAAATAGTTAAGTAAAAAATATGTATAGTTTAAATGGTTATTTGTAACTAACTCTATGTTTAATTCAAGTTTATATATATCTACCTTAAAATTTTATTATAAAACCTACATTTATTTTACAAATTTTAAAAGAGTTAATGAGCACTTATGAGGTGTAGCTAAATCAAAAAGATTTCAAAAAATAAAATTTGAAGAACATTCTGAATCTATTGTTTTTTTAGAAGAAGATGACTACCTTGTAATTTATCAACTCTATTTTATTAGTTTTTGACTTATTTTAAGATTTAAATTAAATAATGTGGTACAATATATTTATTTATTTGTTTATTGCATTTTGTTTTAATAAATATCTATTTTAAATTGTAAAATTTTAAAGTTCAGAATTCAAATTGATCTACTCCATTATACCCAAATCTCTATAAAGAATCCAACCAATTGGCGAAGCAATTTTGGAGAATTCTTTTTTAATATTCTCCAAAAATCTACAAACTTTTGAACCATTTTCTCTTAGGCAAAAACTTATATGTCCCTGGGGCACATAGGGGCACAGATTTAGGTGTTATATACATGCT
Organism: Scutellaria baicalensis; assembly: GCA_005771605.1. Taxonomy (NCBI): domain Eukaryota; kingdom Viridiplantae; phylum Streptophyta; class Magnoliopsida; order Lamiales; family Lamiaceae; genus Scutellaria; species Scutellaria baicalensis. The sequence goes on from CM016726.1 coordinate 19,375,351, forward strand.
CTTTAGGTGTTATATATATACTCTATATGTGTTATGTTTCTTGGTGTTACAAATATACCTTATAGGTATCATATGTACATAAGAGTATTCATGTGATATATGAAGAGTATATATATAATACCTGTAGAATATATATTTAACACCATATAATGATTAATTTGGGGCACCATGCCCCTGGGGCACACAAGTGTCACTCTTTCTCTTATTGCTCACACCTGGTTTTTCTTCTTTCTTTACCCTTGTTCTATGTTTTTTTTTTTTTAATCTAATGTTTGTGCTGGAAATTGTTCAATGATTATATTTATTGATTATAAAGTAGGATTAAAGCTAGTAGAGGATTTTTGATTCACATTTCTAGTTTCAAACCAAATAAATTGCAACTTTAAAATTTCAATTTCAAATTGATGAATTAGAACAAGAGTTACTCTCCTGTGTGTCGGTTGCATCCAACCCGACCTTTTTTTTTTCGCACTTGTTTTTTAGAATTTGGTCATGACCTTTAAGTTATGAGATACCTTTACGTTATGTTAGATACACTATTATGTCCAAATTTTATACCTTAAACTTAAAAAAACTCTCCAATTTCGGCACAAATTTGTATACATTCATTTATGTTATGTTAGAGATACATTTAAATTATGTTAGATATATCTTTACGTCATGTTAGAGATACTTTTTATATATTGTATAAGGTATCTCTAATATAACATAAATGTATATCTAACATAAGTACTTAAGGTACGAAATCACAATACAAAGGTATCTCTAACATAACATAAATGTATCTCTAACATACCCTAAAGGTATCTCTAACATAATATAGAAGTATGTCAACATGAACAAATTCGGGTGAATTTAAGCGCATCCATCTAGGCGTGTGAGAGCGCCTGAGGGGGGAACACGTGTGAATAGGGCAATAGTCCTTGCCACGTTCCAACACAATTTACTCTTGCATATCTTCTCTTTTCTATCTCCATTTGTCTTGAAACAAAGACACTAGTTTGTTAATTCGATTATAAATTAAGGTCCATGCTTTGGTGTTTAATTAATCAATATAAATCTAAATGTCGAATTCATAGAAAAAATTAGTGCATTGATTTACAATCATATTTTGTTAATAAAGGAATATACCCATGATCATGTACATTAAAAAACTAAAAAGTCTGCAACTTATTATTTTGGTAAAGAGATGATTTGGGATAAAATAAGACGTGCTCTGCAATCTAAAGTATTTGTGCAGAAATCAAAGTGTCAATCATTTGACCAATTTTATTCTCGAAAATTACAAAAATTGTCACAATTTGGTCTTTTTGGCCGACCAAATTGTTGGATTAATTTAAATTAAGACATGCAGGCACGTTAAACATTTACATCTTTCTCAATATATAGTAATATTTTATTTTTTTCTGAACAAATTAGTTGGTTAACTAACTTAGTATTCAGCTCTTAGAACTTAGCAGTTTGTTAATTAACATTTCGTATTATTTTTTAAGAGTGTCATTAATTTAAACAAATCAATTTATTGTTACAGTGAAAATTTTGATTCAATAGTAGGGATAATGACTTTTTTACTGTAAATTTGCTGAAGGAGTAACATTTAGCCAACAAAAAAATAAAAATGGTGGATTGCATTTATTAAATAAATAATAATAATTTGACTCAAACAGCTACCTTAACTTTTAAAAAATAAAAATCTGTTGTGGGCCCTTTCTAATTTATTCATATCATATTTTCCCATAAAAAAACATAATTTTCAGCTATTTATATATATAGGCTTTTTAATGAGACTAGCAGAAACTGTAATGAATTTTAAAATACAAATAAATTAATAAACAACAATTGTGAACACATTCTATGTAACAGATATAATTGAGAAGTGTATGAATGAATTAATTGTTAGAATATACCAACTATGTAACACATAATGTACAAAAAAAGAATAAAACCTTGGTTGTTATGTTTAAAAGTGTATATTTCATTTGCAATTAGCTATATGTATTTTCCTTGTATACAAAATTCCAGAAATACCCTTGATCACATATCTTCTTGTCTGAAGATTCTGAATATGAAATCAAGAAAACGTTTGGAGTATTGTGCTGGATCAACTGCTGATATGGACACTGCATCATATTGCAATGATTTGTATGCATGCTCAAGCTTTTTGCTGATGTCATAGTCTTGTAAAATGTCTATTATGCCCATCACCAAGACCACCTCATAGTACTGTGCCTGTTCAGCATTGTTTCTTCTCACTGTGATCACTTCTGCTCTTGCACCCATGTTGCACCCTAGTCTGGGCTCAATCACTTCCGACACATTGTCGTTGTTGTTGTTGTCGTTGGCATGGCCATGGTGTAGTATTGCTTCACCTGAATCTGATACTTGTCTGAAATGAATGCCTACTAAGAGACTGTAATCCATGATTCTTTCTTGTTCAAGAAACTCACAGTCCTGCTTCACTTGCCTGCAAAAGTGTTGGAACCAAGAGCTTTGCAACCGAAAGATGAAGTTGAGGTCGAGGTCCTTGAGGGTGATGGATGAGTCGACGATGTCCGTGTCGTGTTTGAGGGACGAACGGCCGTGGGACGAGCCCTTCAAATCGAAACGTCTGTGGATTGTGTGTTGGGTGCAGAACAAGTTGCCCATGATCACAAACCTAACCTGCTTTTGTCATAATGCATGATGCATTCAGTTAGGAAGGAGCCTTGATTTTGTTTAGCTATGATACTTTTTTAGGCCGGTGTCTAAACCTAAAATGATTTTTATAACTACTATACTTTACAAATATCAACCAAATGCAGGAGTAATATCATGTCAAAATGAATGATTGATAGATTGTTACCTTCTTTTGTATAGGTCCATTCATCTTGACACAGTGAAGGCCAAAGAACTTGGTTACGAGTGTGTTTTCGTGAGACCGGACATGATTATAGTAGTCCGGAAGCATTCGTAGGAGCACCTGTTTTGTAACAAGGAATTGAAGATGAATGAGTGCAGTTATAATCACAACATGGAAAGTGTTTGAATTTGATGAAATAGAACTAACTCTCACTTTGACTTCAGATTTCTTCATGGTTTTGATCAAGTACTTGTCATCACTTGTTATGTAGAAAAAGCTTCCACTTTTCCCAGGTGATGACAGCTCTCTAAGTGCATCATTCCCACATATTGACAACATGTAATCACCTGGATCCACCTTAAACAACTTTCTAAGTGTCCTGTTTCAAAATCATCACATTATGTAAGAAGAGAAACATATTCAAGATTGATTGAGATGCAGGAAGAAATGAGATGATCTTGTACCTGAAAACCAATGGACAATAATCTTTCCATTTGAACTCACATGAATGGTGGGGTGGAGTGTGCTTTGATCCTTGAGGTGCAAATCTTGTCCATATCTTATCTTTCGGGTCGAATTCTGAAGCCTTGAGATCAACGGACGTGGCTGGCCCGCATCTCCCGACTGAATGTCTGAATGCATCACAACCATTTCAGACATGAACAAACACTTAAACAAAGGGAAAAACTTATTTTTCGTCCTCTCCAGAGTTTGTTGTCCGTTTTTTTATCATGTGTGGTCCCGTAATTAAACATTTCGTCCCATTTTGATTTTCCGGCCACATTCTGACCAGTGCACTACACTCAGCCCAATTTGAAGCCGGAATGTGGCTGGAAATCGAAAATCGAGCAAAAATGATCAAAATTGAATGAATTTTTCAATTACAAGACCAAAATTGAAAAAAATGCATTTTACATGACTAGAAACGGACAGAAGTCACGGGAGAAGACGAAAAATGAGTTTTTTGCGTGAACAAATCTTCATACCTTATACCAAGCTGCAAATTGAGCATGAGCTCATAGTTCTTGTGCCCTTTTGATATAATAATCCCCTGCCTCTTTGCTGGCCTCACAACCAGCTGAGGCTGCTTCATCGTCTCATGAATTTCGACACACATATTAGTCATTTTCTGGCAAGGAAAAACCGGAATCTTCTCAATGGAAGCAACACAACAACCACTCAAGTCCATCAAGTAGGCATCATTCGGATCCCTGTCAAATCCACCTATCTGAGAGCTAGATGTGTAATAAGTCCCTCTCTGCTTACTCGAATCCTCACTCCATATCCCGACATAGAAACTCCCGTCGTCCCAACTGAACTTTCCGTTCCCTCGGGGAACCCCGTTGGCCCAAGTACCCTCGTAGCTATTCCCATTGGGCCACACCATGATCCCATTCCCATGCATCTTCCCATCCCTCCAATGCCCCATGTACTCATTCCCATTCCGCCATTGATACCGGCCTTTCCCATCGAGCTCGCCTAGTCGGAACTGCCCCTCGTAGTAGTCCCCGTTGCCGTAGCTCTGAACCCCGTCATCGTGTCTGGTGTTGCAGAGCCATGAGCCCTTGTAGGTGTCATTGGAGGTGCCAGTGTAGACACCATGGCCCTCCATGAAGCCATTCTTGAAGTGGCCCTCATAGGTGGCACCAGAGGGCCAGCTGAACTTGCCCTTGCCATTGGCCTTGCCATTGGACCAGTCTCCCACGTACATGCACCCGTCTGACCACACACACTTGCCATGGCCGTTTGGACAGTTTTGCCCCCACTGGCCCATGTAGATGTCCCCACTGGGGAACACCTTCTCCACGTGCTGCCCGGGGGTATCCATGTCATTGTCCTTGTCGTCGTCGTCTTCGTCGTCCACGTGGGCCACAGACATTGTTGTGAATATGGTGGTTGCCCTTTTCTTCTTCTTCACCTTTGTTTCCAAGGCTCTGCTCATTCTCTCTCTCTACAACTCCCTCCCTCCCTCTCTCTCTCTCTCTCTAAAGATGTTACCCCAGATCCATGTTCCTTTGTACCAACGATGTGGGCTCCAGAGACAGATCAATAACCATTTCTCCGACAACCCAAATGATCAAACTGCATGTACACAAAACAAGCAACCTTAAAAATCAAAGAATACATACACACCTCTCTCTCTCTCTCTCTCTCTCCCCTCTTCTATCTCTCTCTAGCTGGAATACATACACATATGGAAGCTTGATGTTCTTGATTGTAGAGAGATAAAGAAAAGTGGGGTGGAAGAAAACCCACCAAAAAATAACAAGTGAAGAACAACAAACAAGAACTTTTGTTTCTTTTTCAAAAAAATCGTGAAAATAGTTGGCTTGTCCCTAGTGTTATTTGGGTGTGAAAAGGAGATGTGTCGAACAAATGGCAAAAGCAAAAGAGAAACAAACCAATGACAGGCCTTTTCCTTTTCTTACTCGTTTTTTTTTTTTTCCTTTTCCTAATTTAAAAATGTATTTTTAATCTTTTGGTAATTATTGTTTAAATGTTTGAAATTATTGATTGGATATTAACCAAAAAGATTCAACAAGACATTGGTATTGGTTTCCGGATTTGGCCCCAAAATCTTCTAACACAAATGGAATGACATAATGGGTGTGTTGTGTTAGCCATTCTTAATTGCCAGACAAAGATAAATTTAGTGCCACTACTTCACCTAATTTTTGTCTCCTTGTTCAAATTTATATTTAATTAAACATAGAAATAACAATATTGTTCCTTTTTCGTGTTTAAATTGGTTATACTATGATAAACAAGTAGAGTTTATTTTCTCTTTCGGAATTTAAATTTACGGTATCAGTTTTCAACATGATTTACAACTATCTTATTTCTCGTCTAATTATGTTTGATGTTTCTTTTGTTTATCATATTAGCAAGCAAGATCAACATAGATTACTGACAAAGTTGTGTAATCTTATTAAATAGAAATAATCTTATTTTAATTTTTATAGTACATGATAAAGGATTTAGGTTCTTTTAAAACCTTGTAATAAACATTGAAGACATCTATAGTAATTAAACATGTGCATCCACATGACATGTGTTGTGACATCAAAACAAATAAATGCTAGTTAATTTAGAAAACATTATGCAGTTTGTGACTTTATAGCTACAAAAAGAGAAATTAATTAATTGTTAATTTATTTTTTAACTTAGCTTCGAAAAACATTGACGATTTTTAATTTCATTTGTTTTGGAAATTTTCATTTATAATTTTTTAGGATGAAAATATAAGTACTTACAAAAAATTTGTTAAAACTTCACTTGCCTTTTCTCTTATAGTGGAGTTTGGTCTAATTATTTTAGACATTTACGACCAACTAAAGGTGCACATTTCCATTAATTCCTTTTAGATTGAGAATTTCATATTAATTATTTTTAACACCAATAACTACATTATTTTCTCTTATAGTATATGGCTCGATTTCTTTTGTATAATGATTAGGAAGTAGATATAAAATTTATATTTTTCGCCACACCATTTATAATTAATTAATGTAACTATATTGCTTATTATTTACCACTCTCCATGTCAAAAAAGACTAACATTGGTGGTTGTTTGCAAGAATTATAACAAATATTCTAACCTCTCAAAATAAATGTGGTTTTTCTACTATTAAGAAAGCTAATATAAAAATAGATCTATCTTTTTGTTTAAGTAAATTAATTTAGAAAAAAATATCAATAAATATTTCTTGAAATCTTATAATAACACTTATTTTTAATTAAAAATCCTAAATTCAAAATAATATATATAGGGATATAACGAGTAATAAATTATTTTACAACTCATGATCCTTAGATTGTTTTAAATAAATGCGTATCTTGGTAATCTCCATATGGCATATGGTGAAATATTGTGATTAAAAGAAAAATAAACAGAAAAAAAATTAAAACACAAATAATTTTCGTTTTGTTTTGTTGGAGGAAGTAAAAAGCATGGATAAATATACATTATCTGCAAAAAAAATATATGCAACAATCTTATAATACTATCTTTTGATATGATCACTAAGCTATTATTAAACTTATTTTTTATATATTATATATGAATTGTTAATTCATCTCACATAATTCCATCGTATGAAAAAAATATTATTACAAACATAAATCTATAGAGTACGAATAACATAATATATAGGAAATTTTATAATTAAAAAAATTAATTGTGGGAAAAGTACTACAATTATAATAACACAAAAACTCATATGAGACGGTCTCACGGATAGTTTTCGTGAGACGGATCCTTATTACCCATGGATTGAACTCATATCCACAATTTTTCATATGAATTGCTAAGTGTGGGTTATGGGTTGACCCGTCTCACGAAAAAAATCCGTGAGACGGTCTCACACAAGTCTTGCTATTATAATAAAAAGATTAGGAGAAATGAGGGACGACATTTGGCGAAGAGATCGTGGTGACTTCAAATATAGGGGCCCCACAAATGAGGCAGGCGACTATGTGGGATTCACTTCAAATATAAAACTCTTTTTTATGTTTTATATACTTATATATACATATCATTATTGTATGAATGAATGCATAATTTAAAAAGATTTTCTCGCACTAGTCTCTTGTGTGAGACCGACTATATGTGATGATTTGTAAGATGAATCTCTGGTCTTACTGCGGTTGTTGAACTCACAGTCCAAACTTCACAATTCACACATAAATTAGTGGAAATGATCGATTCATTAAGTAAAATGATTCATCTCACATAAATTCTCTTGAGATGGTCTCGCACAATTTTTATATATTTCATACATTCATTGATGATAATTAAGAATGCAAAAAACTTGTGTGAGACGATCTCACGAATAGCTTTCGTGAAAAAGATCTTTTTTACAAAGATAACAAACTCATTTATACTAATTAATATATGAATTGTGGTTTATGAGTTGACCCGTGACCCGTCTCACGTAACATGACTTGTGAGACGGTCTCACATAAAACTTACCTTAATAAGAAAACCATTATTGAATTCCTTATAAAGTTAGTAGGACGATTTGTAGATATGTGAATTCGGTTCAGATAGTTGAAATCAAATCCGGTAAACACTTTGGAAAATCTTTGGCCCGGTTTCAATTCGAAAATGGAACCATGAATTGTGGTAACATGTTCGATTTTGGTTTTGGAGGATTTCACATTAGGAAACCAGCAGTTCCAAACTGTCGGTTTATCTATTTTTTTTAAACTATGTTATATATGAATAATATTATGTCTTTATGTTCTTTGAGTAGGTCAGACACCGTGTCCCCAAATCCTTATTGTAATACCTTTAAGTAATATGATTTATACCTTAACATGTAACAAGTAATACCTTAAATAATACCTTCACTAAAACATATATTTCAGTTATACACGTAATACCTTATGAATATGCAACTAATACCTTCAGGGATATACCACTAATATCTTATGAATACATCAATAATACCTTATGAATATATAACTAATATCAAATTAATAACACATTTGGGGGTACGATGCACCGAGGGTATGCAAGTTTTTGTCATGTTCTTTTACTCTTTCATTGTATGTTGTATTGATTATTATTTGTAATTTGTATTATTACTTTTTTTTTGATATATGGTTTGTATTTCATTGTATTTTAAATTGTAGTTTTTAAAGTTGTAAATTTAAGTTATAATTTATATCAAATTATTAACTCAAACAAAAAAATTATTTTGTGATATATAAATAATTGTAATATCATATGCAAATTTAATTTTTTAAAAATTCAAAAGAATTGAACTAAAAAAAAAAATCAATGGTTTACAAACCGGAACCGAAACTTGAATCTAGGGATGACAATGGGGTAGAGAATCCTCATCCTTGTGGGGGATCCGCCCCGAATGGGGTGGGGTTTCCCCGCGATGACAGGGATGAGGCCGATTTTCTCCCCGAGTAGCCAACGAAAATAACCGTCAATGAAGTCAAAATATCAAAATTCGACTGAGATTGCGATCTATTCAAATGAAATGGAAGTAACCAACGAAAACACCTACTAATTCAAAGTTCATCAGATGCAAAGTCTATAGTTCGATCATTCACTCATGCAGTGCATTCATGGAATAAAACAGAATTGTATAAAAGGGGTTCAATCCCTCTCCAACAATTTTCGAGATTGAAGATTCGAATCGCCTTTTGCAGTAATCAAGAATGTTAGGATTATCAGTCCACAAAATTGTTTGCATATTTCATCCTTCCTAGAACTTATGAAGCATGATTTGAATGATTGTTTTGTGAACCAAATTGACTAAAGGGAGCTATAGAACCATGCTTAATTTCCTACATACATATTCATATGGGGCCTAAAGAACAAGGTGAATTTCAAGATTCAATATACAATGCAATGAGTGAGTAACCTGAGTTTTTAGGCTCCAATCAGTGATGCAGCTTTTCTTTGTCTTCTTGATATATGCAATGGCCAAAAAGTGACTAACCGAGTTCTTAGACCCCATAAACAACACTAACTTCCGAGTGCATCTAAAAACGTGAGTTAAACTTGTGCAAAATGAGGCCTTTCAACATCTTCACAATCTGAATTCTTGGAGCAAGCATTTTCTTGATAAAAAGCCTTACTACTATTATGCATCCTTTTGTTCCTCAAAATATTTGATGATTCCTTCATTAAAGCAATATAACTTTTCCTCACCTTTGCAAGTGGATGTGGATCTACGGCCAGCTCATCACAATATGCTTCTTTCAGGATAGCTGTGCACGTTTTATTCTTCCACGACAAATAAAACATATGAGGATGCCTCTCAAATGCCTTGTGAACCTTTTGTGGTAACCCCAAGTGTTTCTTCAAACAAAAGAGTGACTTTCTTTCAGTAGCATGTTCGACAAACAAACACAATAACTCATGTAGCAACCCCACTAGCCGTTTCTCTGATATATCACTGTCAGGATTCAAAGACGAGGCATCTTCATAGGGAGACACATAAGGAAGCCTTTGAAATTCATCCAACCAATCTTTTATCTTTTGCTTCAATCTCAGCCCTTTAGAGGGGAATAATGGATATGCAATTGCCTCATCTGCACCCCCACTGTATAATCCTCTGTTCATTGCGTTCTTCTGCATCGTTGACAAGACCTTATCACCTTTTCCGTCATCATTCTCCTCAAAAACAGCCAACCCCTTCAACCCATCTTCTATATCCTCAATCCGAAAACATCCATCGCCTCCAACATAATCTAAAGGGTCCCTGAAAAACTCATCAGGCAAGCCTAGATACCACCGCAGGCCCTTAATTACCTTTAAAGGAATCATTTTTCTTCTGCCGCTCATCAGTATGAGCTTCTTTAATCTCCCCACAATATCATCCCTGAAATCTTCGTATATTGCTCTTTCCTCTTTATGAAGCTCAATGGCCCTTTCAGTCAGTCTAAACCAAGGTAAGTCATAAAGGGGACCCTTAAACTCTTCAAAAAAAGAAGGATAATTCCTCAAGAACCTCGCAACTTTGATGCTTATACCAAAGTCTGAGCCTTGTTTCGAGATGGCTGAGATGGGAATAGAATAATTGTCATCTGGCAAGGAGGATGATGATATAAAGAAGTTTTTCACAGTAATGACGGGCTTGAGTTCAAGGGACTTGTGAATGGAATCGATCGAGTCAAAGTATGAGTCTTTTTTCCATTTCATGTACACCTCCACATAAGTTCGCACTTGAGAATAGCAGTAAGAAGGTGAAGAATGGTAAATAAGGGGCACAATTTGATTTTGTGAGTAGTTGGAGAGGAGTTTCTGGAGAAGGATCTGGGGGCTCCTCATTAGCTCGAAGATCACTGGTGACAACCCCTCGGCCCTCAAATATCCTGTTTACATCATGCAATTAAAATACTTGTTAGAATGAAATAAAATAAAATGGCAACACTGTTAATATTAAAATGGACTATAACTCAAATATGTCCTAAAGACCGATAAATCACAGCTTATTCATTGATCCAAAAGACTGATAAATCTCACAGCGGCTATAACTAAGAAACTACCTCTGCTTGCAGATCTCATGAAACTAAAATACAGCCTAGTTATAAGTTTTTCACAACAACACAATGGATGGTAAATACGCTAGGGTTACAGTCCCGATTACACAGACTCCTTGAATAGACTCATCACAACCAAAACAAACGGTTCTCTATTTATTCTAAAGTGATGTAAAATGAAACAATAGAAACAGAGGGAAAAAAAAAAGGAAATGAAATCACTACCAATAGGCAACATCAAGTTTATGTGTCTTTCCTTTATTCCGTTTCATATAAAATGTAACATTTCACCTTCAAGTCAAATATGCAGAGAGCTCACACAGCTAAAGAACTTCTTAATCAAAAAGCTTCTTTGAAGCTCAAATAATAATTGCATTAAGAAACTAACACCCATCAATTTCAAATGAATGATCAGTGAAATGTATCACGACATTCGTCATTGAATAGAACCCATCATATTCTAAGTAATTGATATGCCACTGAAATGAAGAACCCTAAATTAATCAGTGAGCAGGAACATATTATTCTCAGAAATTTCCTCCAATTATAGTATCAAGAGAAGAAGTAATAAAAACCAATTTGAAGCAGAATTCATTTCAGTGGCAAATCAATTCTTGCCACTGAAAAATTCACGAAAAATAAATCGCAAATTAGAGGGATTAAAATCGCCAAATTATAACAATGCAAGTTCATCTTACCTACTCCTTTCGAGAATTTGAATTCAAAACATATTTGAATAAATTTTGATTAGTGAGCTCTGAATCTGAATAATGTGGACGGAGGAAGAAGATTGGCGGTTAACTCCGCCGCGTCGTGGTGGCGATTCGTTGTGTGTCCAAGAAAGAGATGAGTGAGAAAGCGAGATTAAAAATGGGCTTAAAATACATTAAGCCCAATGCGAAGCCCAAATCAATTGCCATATTTTTCTTCTCACCTCATTAATTATTATCAAATTATATATCATATATGTATTAAAATCTTGATTTAAAATTTGACGTATAATTGGAAAGTAATTATGTGTATTATCAAATTTGATGTATAATTAAAAAATGTATATATTTATTTTCAATTATTATCTTTTTTTCTCCTCATTTTTTTAGTTTTTATTTTTTTGTTTTGTTTTACATATCAGGATTTTTATTTTTGAAAAAGTTAGTATAAAGATTATATGATGAATTTAATGTTATAGATCCTATTTCTAATTTATATTTGTTTTTGATCTATCTTAGAATTGAGTGATGATATACTACTCTAGTACAATTTTTTATGGGTCCCTTGTAATTCAAATTATTATTATTATTATTTTTTTTTGTAAAAGTTTATATGAATCGTCCTACAGTATAATTTGGAAAGATACTTATAACTTAAATTAGTTTTTTGGAATCAAACTCTTGTGATTCTTGAAATGAACTTGAATAAATTTTTTTTAATTGAGTGTCCAATTCCTATATTTTGTTACACCTTAAAATATTATCCGAATGTTATAATGATTTTCTATGCGAAACCGGGCTGAGCCGAGCTATACCTAGACCAACTTAAAATGTGGACTCCGCATGACCCGAGCTCAGCAGGACAAGCTGCAAAAGGCTAACCTACTCGGACGATCTGAGATTGCACGGTAGATGGCTTAAACAAGGCAACGCGCTGAAGATCAAGACATATCTTGTCTAGATAGACATATATCTGATTTTTTTCCATGTATATCCATAAAATCATGGGATTTCATTCTTGATTTCAGGGTCTTAAGGAACAAGGTTAGGGGCATCTCTTGGGATCTCTCTAAGCATCTAGACATCTCTCTAGCAAAGCATTCCTAGGAGGCAATTTGGATCTCAAATAGATTTGAATCCAAATTATTTTTTGTTCAATTGTACTCACACAAAATGGAGATTTACTCTCACAAATCTAATACAGGCTCTCTGCCGATCTACACACAGGTCAGCCAAACCCAGCCTAGACTCCGATTTTTACCTATAATTCGGTTTATTCTTGTTCAGTTCAATTAATTCGAGTGTTGGATCAAGGGACTTATTCCATAAAATTTCCGACGCCAACAGTGAACAATTTTCTTCTAATAAATTTATTCATCGCATACAAAGGAAGCATAACTCTAAAATATAAATATATTTCTTAATTGTTTATATGTTTAGGAGTTAGAACATGTTGCTAACCCTATTGACTCTAAACTTCAATTTGGTTTGTTTAAATTTGTTAATATACATAATATATTTATATATAACCAATATTGTCAATATACTTGATGATACATTACAATCCAATTTCAGTCTAATATTATATATTTCTTGAAGATAGTTTAATTTCTTTAGAGAAAATTAGAAAAATATATAGTCATTGATGCAACATATACAATCAAAGTATTTTAAATTGTCATTCTAACACTAAATAAAATTAAGTTGTGGATAGTTAATTTCATCACATGAAAAAAAAATTGTCAAATTTTCATAAATCTAATTAAAAATATCCTGTCTCATGTGTCTGTGGAACCACTATTTCCCAAAAAGAGTATCCTCTGAGTTCAGTTGCTTCCCACAATAAAACTTCAAACACTACATTTCATGCTTGTGGTCTAACTTCATTATGTTAACAGAAATTATAAAATCTTTCTAAAACTGTAAAAAATAAATTTAAATCAAGGGAACATCAAATCTTCTACCTTGTCATCTTTGCATCTCATGAGAAGAAGAAGCTGGCCTCTCAAGAGCAAAACCTGCAACGAACCGATCAGATGTTACTCACGAGTAAGCCTCGGAGGGGGCTTCAGATCTTATGTCCTATTTCCTATTGGATTCCTAATTTAGATCATGTGTGTATATCAAAATATCCAGCAGTTTATGCTTAATAAGTTGATACTATATTATAACTCACAAGTTATGGAAATGGAAGAGGTTAACGATACTAATTCATACCTCGTCTTGAAGCAATGAATGGAGACTCTCCGTACAAACTAAGTCAGACATCTCCTTAAAGACTTGTTCATCTTTAATGGCGGACCATGTCTCAAGAGGCAATGCAAGTAGAAGTGCTGTCAATACATCATTGCTTGCTGGGTGCATACGAGAGTAAATAGGCTCTCTTGGAGACAAAGGGACGAGCACATCAATATTTTGAGGACAATGTTTGTGGCTCAAAGTTTGTTCTCTCTTGCAAATATGATTTTCTGAAGATAAGGGATCTTTCACATGCTTGTAGAGGCTAGTCTCCTTCACCAGTTTCAACACTTCTTGCTGAAAGTTTTAATAGGTAATGAAGTCAGTATATGATAATCTACGAGAATAAAGATATAATAATTAAGACCAAGCAAGTGTGTGTTGCCTTTTTTTTAACCTTAAAAGCAAGCTTTCCTTCCTCTTCTTCACTCACAGTCATAAATTTGTCACCATCCTCATTTCCATGAATCTCTGCTACCCAGTTAGTAAACTCTGCGAAATCTGAAGGTAGAGAAGAGGAAATGGTGGAGATGACATCTTTTATGTCCTTCACATTATCTGAACTTAACAGCAGTGGAACATCATCCATCAAGTATTTTACAGTACTAATCCAACTCTCATGTTTGCAGCTCTGCAAATCAGAGTATAAACTTAATGAAGCTGCAGATCCAAAAAGACTCCAATCTGAGTATATCATAAATCATAATGGACCAATAATTACAAGACTGACTTTCAGGATATAATATTGATGAGCACCATAAATTTAGCTGACTATTCCAATAAAGGAACAGAACAAAATTGATTACATAAATTGCTTTAATGGTTACTTGACTGATGATATAGATGAACTCTACTAATGAGGTTATATTTCTTATATGTTTAAACCTCATGAATAAAAGACAAGACATCCTGATAGGCAAGGATAAGTTCCTGATAAACTACATTATAATTGCTACATAAATCTAGTTTAGCTCTCTGTAATAAAAGGTTTATTATCTAACACAATTCATTTCTGAAAAGACAGGCAAGAACATGTTAAAGACATTACTGTTTTTCCACTATTTTGCTTGGCAAAGGTTGGCAATGAAAATTGAAAAATAAGTGGTATGGATTATACCAGGTTATAAAGCAAAGCTGGTGATCTTTGCCTCCTAGACACAAGCATGAATCTGAAAGTAAATGAGACATATGAAGAGAAGCATCACTGTTTGCTTAAGACAAAAAAGTAATAACATCCACTTCACTACTAATTGCCTCGCTCAGGTTGCTATCATACAATAACAAAAGGAATGATCACAACTAAATGTCAAAACATGAACTGATGGTCTTTGTATTATGTGAATGAGAGTGAAATTTGAATCATATGTTAGTGGGTAGTGGGTAAAATGGACTTCTCTAGTAACTTAGGTTACCCATTCTGCAAAACGAGGATGAGTTCAAAGTAAATGCTAACTTGCTGTGTCAGGGTCTTGCTTCTGGACCCTACTCTGCCTAGCGTGTGAAAATATGAGTCTCAAAATAGAGAGCACAAACCAACGACCATAAGCATACCCTCTGTGCCGTCCAGTGGTTCCAACAACAGTATTCATAGCTTCCCACAAAAGTGAGAGTGGAACCCAGTGAGGTGGGTATTTAAACCTTGCAACATCGAGAATCAATACCATGTCAGTCTCAACATGATATCCACCAACCGGTGAAAAATGACCTGTTCCACTCTGCCAAAATTACCAATCATTCACTAAACAAAGAGGAACCAACAAGAGTTGTAATACAAGACATACCTCAAATGGCAAGGTAATTTATAAAGCACATAATTACATTTAAGACTATGAGAAAGAAACTGAAAGAGAAAAGAGTTAGCCAATATTAACCTGTTTAAATACTCTTCTATCATATGATGTGATCATATGGTAATCCTCTGATGTAGAGCATGCCACAACGTATTTCCGAAATTCATCAATAGAGCTCTGATTTGTACGAAAAGCTTCCACATTGGCACCCGCACAGTGTGCCAAGCATATAACCTTCCCAAATGATATGCCTTTGATCTTAACATTGTCCAGTGGCTCACAGCAATCCAACATGGTTTCATCAAACCATCTCCAGGGTCCTATTGATGAGCTTTGACAAGATTATGACTAAAATATATTTATGCAGTTATACAGTTAATAAAATAGAGGTGCAAAAATGTTTCTTTATGTCTGGAAGATTTGACTAATGCATAATAATAATATGTTAATACATGATCTAAGATAGCTCACCAGCAAATACATTTCTTGATAAAATTATTGTGCAAAATATCATATAAACAGATTGAAGGACCCAAAAGTTCTCAACTCAAACCCAAGAAGAATCATTAAAATTAACAAAAGAGTTTTGATATGACGTCTATTCGTAGTGTAGGAGCAGTTTGAAACTTAAGTTCGCCTATTCACATTATTTTTATTCATGGTATTTTAGTGACCATTCATACCAATATATAAGTTTATGAGTGGTGATCTTGGCTTTCGAAAGACATTAATAGTAGGTCTATAAATAGAAACATCACTTAAAGCAATCTCTAAAGAGAGCAATTAACTAAGACAATACAATTAGGGAATATACAATCAATGGAACATAGGGCAGAGGTTTGATGATTGTGCGGCACATAAAGAGAACCAGAAGAGCATCACAACTACAAACAGAGACAACTCTCCAGGCAATGCTAATCCAAAGAAAAGTTAACATGGTTGAAGGCTCGGCACTGTTACTTAAAAACATCATGACAATCTAATGTACAAGTTACCATGGCATCAAGCATGCCAGAGTTCCCAATCTGTGACACATAAACAATTACCTTTCCATTTTCTGCATGGATCAATAGCAAGTGCATTCAAGACCATCGCGAGAGAGGCCAAACCACAATAAGCTGGCTCAGATTGTGTCTGAAAATGAGCAATCAACTTGAAAAATCCTTCCATATTCCCATTGTGAAGGGCCTTTGTGAAGAGTTTCTATAGGGACCAAATCACAGAGGAAAGATCAATCACTTTCGGACAAACAATGTGGAAGAACATATCAATTACTGTGGGGTCTAACAATTATTTATTACACATTGGCAAAAAATCATCTCTACAAGTTCAAAACATATCAATTTTTTCTTTAAAAAAAAAAAAGGTACACTAGCTGTATATGTGAAGATGGACAAAGATTGATCAGAGATGAAATTAGGGAAAAAGAAAAGTATAAGCTTAGCCGAGAAAGTTTCCATCAATTACTTTGAAATTAATGCACAGTTCTCAGCCTACTTATCATGCATTCACAACATTCCAATCTTGGCTTAAAACCAATCACGAAAACTAGGTTTAAGTGAGAGTAAAATCAATCAAAATTCGAACATATGATAGAAATCGAAGCTTACATCGATTACTCATAATAACAGAGTAGAATACTCATTAGACAGATTTAAACCTAACCATTGAACGGATAAACCAATTTCATATACAGCGAATTAAATTCCTTCACTCTCGCAATCACGAACATATCGAGACAGGAAGAAAAAATACCTTTCCTTGAGGAGAAGAGAAATCAATGGCTGGAGGAGAAGGAAGGGAGCGCTTATAGAATCCAAGCACCGCCATTTTCACACACAAACACGTTTCAGTGTGTGGAAGCAAGAACGGAGAAGGCTGTTATCGTGAACCCCGCGTAAATTAGCAATTTTGAAAAAAAGCTCTTTGTTTCCTTATTTGGAAGCCCACGGTTAAGGGGCAAATGAAGTAATTAAAATAGGCTACAAGGGTGAATTCGTCATTTTACACAGTGTGAGGTCCCCTTGAAAAGCTATGGACGGAAAGGTCCTAATTAGATTCCCAATCTTCCATTGCAAAATCGCAAGAATATTCCCAATCTTTTTAGTCACTACTAAAAGTTCTTTATTCATACTTTTTATTCATTTTCTTAGTTCAAATTTAGATGTTTTTATCATTGTTGTTCTAAACAATCTGAATTCATTCAGCTGGTTTTAAATCGTATTAATGTCTCTTGTATCAAATTCTTTCATTTATGTCGGTATATATCATTTATCTTAGGTCGTATCACCTCATTATATACAAATAGAGTCTTGTTATTTCATTTTTATGTTTGTCCATATTGTTCTAAACTCAAGGTGTACCACTTTAATCTGTACTCCAAACGAGTTTCTTAAGACAGTTTTCCTAGTTTTGTTATGGATTGATGCCTGAGTAGACGAGAGAGGGCCGACCACTGTATTACGCCTTCAACCTTTCTCCAGAAACACTCTGATAGTATTCTTAGCAGAACAAATCCCTCTCACTTTCTACATTAACATGCTAAATCGAAACTCATTCTGCTCCACAAAAATCCTTGGTTCCACGTTGCACTTATTTGAATCATAGTTAATACACTTACTTGTCATGAGAATATTTTTGCCACTTATTGTCCGATTCAGATAAGAAAGTAAGAGGAATTTGTTTTGAATCTTCCTAATAAAAACATCCAACAATTCATTATCCCAATTTCGGAAATAATATCAAAGGATGGGGAAAAATGATCTATTATATAGAAACATATAATATGGTAGACCAAATATATATATGATATATAAAAATTCACTATCCCAATCCCAACTCCCCTCAATTTATTTTTACGTTTTTCTTGGTTTGAACCTGCATTGTTCGGGAATTTCTTACAGTAGCACCACAATCCTTACCACTTGACTGTATCTCAAGGTCAAGTTCATCTTGTTACTATGACTTAAGTTCTTATACTGGAAATCACTCAAAAAGTAGTTAGCTCAGAAGTACTTAACAACTCTATATTTCAATTAGCTTGAAATAAGTAATATCATGTTTTATTATTATTTTTCCTTTTTAATACCTCTTGAATTTATATAGATCAACCTGGTTCAACTATTTGACTTATTTTATTGTAATATTGTTTTGGGTTAATTCTCGGAAAAGTTATAAATATTACTCGAATTGTCATTTTAATCGGACATTATCGATCAAATTAATATAACCGTACATATATTGTTTATCTTTTTTACTAAGATAGTGAAATATAAAATCATTATCTATCAATAGACAACATATTTTCCTAAAATTAGGTTTCTAATCTTCTTTGTCTCTCTCCCCTCTCCTCAACTTCCTTCGTGAGACGGGTCCTTTTTACCAATTTACCAAACTCATATCCATAAATTCATACGTGAATTGTAAGATGTGGATCATGGGCTGATCCGTCTCACCTGAAACGATCCATGAGACGGTCTCACATGAGACTTACTCAAAAATAAATTTATGTTCAAAGGTAGAAATTGGCTTCAAAATTTTTATTTATATTTGTGGGTGGATGCATATTTTAGTTTTTTTTATCCTTATTTATTTTTCCCTTCCCTAAATAAATACAAAAAAAAATTAAAAATCCTTGAGACTTATAAGTACAATTATTTCCGTACGGATACTTATAATTTAATATTAGGCTCAACTAAAACCCACGTTTTGTCGCGTCATTTCCTAATAATCCCCCAATCACTGATTTTTCCCACAAATTAGAGCATGAGATCTTTATATTACATTACAAGGTAGATTGTTTTTTTTTTCTTTTGGGTTAGAAATAATTGGAAATTAATCATATATTTTGTTTTTATATTTCTTTTATGTTTTTGAGATTTTTATCATATAATTTATTTGTTTTAAAGATAACATGCTTAAAAGTAGTTGGTTGAATTATTCCTTCTATCTTATATAAAACATAGCTTTAATGTTGTGATTTGTTTGCGTAAACATTATTCCTTTATCTTGAATAGTGTACTTGAAATGTGATAATTTCTATAGAATTCATATCCATCTTATTTATATATAAACTAAGTTTAAAATTACAATATCTTATTTTATTACCGTGCCTAGAGATTATCTCCAACAATTAAATATTTAAAATATATAATATATAAATTACTTAATTTCATTATATTACATTTGTATATACTTTTTTTTTTCCAAATCTCAAATAAAAATATTATAATTGTATTTTATAAAATTTTATCCCGTGCATCGCACGGGTACAAAACTAGTTATTTACTAAAACTATAAAAAAGTAGATTACCAAATTTGGAATAAAATCACACAGATCTCCATAAATCTCTCCAACTCATAGTTATGGAAAGACACAAAAAAGAAAAAGTGGATGATTATTTGCATGACCAAGAAATAATTTCATCAGCTTTTGCATCTCAATCTTCCTCAATTACCGTGACGGTGCCTCTTTACTTTCTTTCTTTTTATTTTATCAAATCAAGATATATATTGTTCATTTCCAAATCTTGACTTTTTTTTCCTTGGAATAAAATAATACGATCTCGATATTGTTTTCATATTTAACACGCTTTTATGATTAATTTTCATGAGACCATTTAGGGATCAATTTCATAGAATCACTCTCATACAAGTTCTTGTGTTAAACGTTTAGTTGGAAAATGATGAAAAAATAAAAACCTAAAAGTTTGTAACAAAATCATGAAATTAAGAGAACAAACAATTAAATTATGCAAATTTGCAATTGTAGATTCCATTAACTTGATTTTGGCCTTTTGTTTTATATTAATAAATTGGGTATCATATTATTTGCTAGAGAAAAATTCAATTTTAGTCCATTTAAAAAAAAACCACTGTCCAATTTTCGTGCATTATAGAAACAGTTTTCTATAATGCAATCAAAAATAATATTAAGTTCACATTTATAATTAAATCAAAAATAATAATTAAAAAAATCAAAAAATAAAAGAAAAACAATAAAATAGAAACGGCTGCCAACGGTGACGGCGAGACGATGGAGTTCACCGTTGAGGTTGGAAATGACGATCGCGCCAAGGCTGCCAACATGACCGGAGAAGCACCCGTGGACCTTCTTATGGCGTAAGCAGGGGCGGCGGAGATGGTGGCGGCAGGGGCGACCGCCGCAGTTATAGTGGCGGAGGCTGGAATTGCTGAGGGGGAAGATGAAGTTTTTTTTTAATTGTTTTTTTAAATTTAATTTTATTATTATTTTTAATTATTTTTTAAAATTAAATTTTATTAATTCTCTTAAACATGCACGTGTGATGATATGTACCACATAACCGCGATTGGGGTGAAAATTAGTGGCGATTTTTGGCTTAATTGGACTAAAATTGAAAAACCGCTCTTATGATGGACGAAAATTGAACAGTGACTTTTTAAATGGACTAAAATTGAATTTGACTTTTTAAATAGATTAAAATTGAATTTGACAGTGACTTGACAGCAGAAATTGACAATTAATTTTTGTTAAGAAAATTACAAGCATATATGTACCTTTTCTATTTTTTGGTTAGTTATGTGACAAATTACTATTTTTAACACTTGTTTTTTTTTTCTTCATCTACAACACGATATTTTGACTTAATCACTACAGATCATAAATTTTTATTTTCGAAGTATGTAGATGATCGAGCTTTGAGGCTCCAATTGTTGACTTAATTATTAATATCAAGAGTACTTCAAAACTGTGAGGATAATTTTCAAATTTCAAGCAATTAAAGCCCGAAATGCTCGATCATAAACCGATTTGTTAAGTAAATTGAAGGTGATGATTTATGGTAATCATAAAATTGAAATGTCATGTTGTATATGACAAAAAAAAAAAAGAATAACGTCAAACCGTCAACCTAGCGTTCTATAACCTAAAAGATAGAAATATTGAGTTTTGTGTGAGACTGTCTCACGAATCATGTTACGTGAGATGAGTCAATTCACAATCCACATTTCAAAATTATCATATAGATTAATGGAATGAGTTTGAATTATGGATAAAAATGATCTGTCTCACAAAAATTATCCATGAGATCGTTTCACACAAGTTTTTATAAAATAGAAATTAATTTATAAGAATGAACTTTGATAGTAGTGGGACTGTCTAGAAATTCATCATGTAATAAACTTAGATTGAACCTTACGTAACACTGTCTCACGAACCATCTTGAGACTAGACAGGTCGTGGGTTGGATTAAAAAAGTTATGTAATTCTTTTGGCAAATGTTGTTGTGCACCAGATGCACGGATTTGGATTGGTGCAACTGGGGCAACCCGACCCGGATCTGCACACCTGGATTTCCCTTTTTTTTTTTTGCTTCAGGCTGTTACCTTTATATTATAAGAATATGACCTTTACGTTATATAAGTGTGACTTTTATATATAAATGTTATGACCTTTATGTTCAGTAACTTAGGAAAAAATGAAGATTTTTAGGTTATTTCACTTCAGATTAAGACTTTTATGTTGTATTGTTGTAACCTTTATGTACAATTCTTGTTATGTACAAATATTATGACCTTTATAATTCGTAACTTTGAATTTTTTTTGAAAATTTCAAAATTCAGTGCATTTTAAGGATGGATATATGTGTAGCTAATATTACATAAACGTAAATATGTACAAATTTTGCTAAAATTCTTCATTTTTTTGTAAGTTAGAGTATATAAAGGTCACACTTATATAACATAAAGGTCACATGCATATAACATAAAGGTAACAACTTGAAGCGAAAAAATAAAATTAAAAAAAATAAAA
Source organism: Scutellaria baicalensis (assembly GCA_005771605.1). Taxonomy (NCBI): domain Eukaryota; kingdom Viridiplantae; phylum Streptophyta; class Magnoliopsida; order Lamiales; family Lamiaceae; genus Scutellaria; species Scutellaria baicalensis. The sequence continues at coordinate 19,397,728 of CM016726.1, forward strand.
TAAATAAAAGTGTGCGGATCTGGGTCGACCCGAACCCGACCCGAATTGTATGTGTACCAGTTGCACAAGAAACTAACTCAATTCTTTTATGTATGATAGAGGATATTTTTTATATACAGGTAATATTTTTATATTATATTGTATAATACAGGTACATATAATACAAAAATATTACCTGATATATATTGTAAAATATTATCTAATTAACATACACAAAAACATTACATATAGCAGGACTCTTGTGTAAGGGTAAAAGAGCACATGGATGACCCCTAGGATCCGCATGTTTTTCATTTACCTGACCCGATCCAACCCAGTTCAGGTCATTATCATATAATATAAAATATTATCTGATAAAAAATATTATTCCCTAATACATATAAAAATATTAAATATTTTATTATAGTCCGATTAAAGCCAAATTGAATCAAATAATACAAAAATATTATCTAACACATAAAAATATTACATAACAAAAATGAGATTTATAAAACGATCCCGCCAAACACGTTACGATCATAGACTTTTACTATTTGTGGGTTTGTTTTATACTCTTAAAATAATCGGGGTAAAGTGACTAATAGACCCAACAACACACATGTGGGTTGAGGATCTCTCCAATTTTCTATAATTCTCAAATCAAAGCACCGTATCATAAAGGTACAATGAGTGTATTATATGATTTGATTCCCAAAGTATATAAAGACACATAATATTTTCGTATCTCTTGCAGTATAAATTAGACTTTTTAATTCTTGGAAATATATTGTTTTTGTTTTGATTAACTAAGTTGATTATTTGTACACGATTTTCAAAATCTTTTTAACGATATTGCTGCACTTCCCAAGAAAATATTGTACTTCTCCAAAGTCTTGGAGAATGGGAATTGGTTGTGCCATTTCTTTCAATTCTAACAATATTGTTTGGACTAATATTAAAATAGGCCAATTTGTCTAAGTCCTTCACACGTAATCAAGATCATGTCATGCCACAACAATAATATTAGTGCTAGCTAATAGTTTAAGATCAAAGGTAAATAGTACAAATATAATGATGTATTAGAAATGGACATTTTTCCTTAATATTAGTATATAATAAACAAACATATATAATCCACTCAATTTAATTATGATTTATATAGAAATATATGAGATCTTCTATTTCATTCTATATTTCATCGTCTGAATTCAAAATAATCGCCACACGTCATTGGTATTAAATGCATAAATTACAAACTCTAAAAAACCAAAGTGATAAGCATGTTATACCTTAATTAGTATATGTGTATATAATTAAAGAAAATGTCAAGGGGCAAGCATGTGTCCTTAGCCTTGTGTAAGGGGTACCTCTCTCTCTCTCTCATTACTATTCTATTTAGGATTAGAGCCAAAGTACAAATTTAAAAAAATGAAATCCAAGAAAAGCAAGATTATAATAGAAAGTTCATTGCTTCTTCTACAATTCAAATATTAATGAAATCATGGAGATTCTCAATGATATCTGCTAGGATTTATCATCTTTCCAAACTGTCCAAATCTTTTGGAATCTCCTCCCCACATTCAAACCCTAATTTATATATAATGTATATTCATCACATCATCTACACCACCTTGCATTCTCTCATTCTATAATCCCAACAATCATATAGAAGCCCTCCTCTTCTTTCTCTCATCCAACCTCTTAGCTACATTTTCCGTTGCAACGATGACACAGACGACACCGTTTCATGTGCTAGCAGTCGATGATAGCCTCATCGACAGAAAGTTGATTGAGAGACTTCTCAAGACTTCTTCTTATGAAGGTAATTCTACTTACTTCATTTGATGATCATATAGTTCAGATCATATATAGTATGATCTCTATATTTTACACTAATTAGCCTTGATCATATTAATGTCTATGTAATTTCTTGATGTTTTTCATTTGGATAAAAGTTAACATTATTTGTTATATTTTGTGTTATGCAGTTACTGCTGTGGATTCTGGAGTCAAGGCTCTAGAGTATTTGGGATTGCTAGATCATGATGAAAATACGAACACAGATACAAATAATCATCATGTATGTATATACATACATATATATATATAATTCTCTATATTTAAATATGCTTCTTTTTATTCAAAATTAACCTTAATTTTCCAAAGTGTAATAATAACAATAAAAACCCTTTAAATATTTGATCTGCAGGAAGTGGAAGTAAACTTGATAATCACAGATTACTGCATGCCTGGACTTACTGGCTATGAACTTCTTAGAAAGATTAAGGTATGATAATCCATGATAATAGCAATCAATTATTATTATTATTATTATTTTCATATACATGCATTAATTCACAATTAATCCATAATCAATAACATATATACATGATTTATATTTTCAGGAATCGACTTCGTTTAAGGACATCCCGGTGGTGATAATGTCGTCGGAGAATGTTCCGTCGAGGATAAACAGCTGTTTGGAGCAAGGTGCAGAAGAGTTCTTTCTTAAACCAGTTCAACTATCTGATGTCAACAAACTTAAGCCACATTTGATCAGAGGAAAAAGGAAAGAAAATGAGAGTAACAATAATAGTAATATTAATCTTGTTAATAAGAGAAAAACTATGGAAGAATGTGTGTCCATTGATAGGAGTAGAACAAGGTACAATGATTCAGAAGTTGCTGCAATTGTGCAATGAGAATATATATTATAAGTAATTAATGTAGTTTCAAAGAATTAGTTACCTTGTCTAATTCATCATTATTTTGTTATAAGTTTTTATTTCCTAGGTGTTACTTTAATTTAAAGATTTTTTGGAGTAGATGATGTCTTTTTAATCACCTCTTGCAAATTTAATTGACACCCAAATGGGCAGTTATTTGAATATAGGGTTGTAATCGAGTCAAACCAAACTTGATGGTAAATTTATGTTCGATTTGAACATTTATAATAGTTGAAGACATGTTGTAACTCATTTAAAAGGCTTGTTCTTTCTTGAAGTGGATTGATCAATTACATATAGGTTGTTAGTCAATACATCTATGATCAGTTTTTTTTTTATATTCGCCCATATTTGAAGAAGATTATAAACAACTTTAAATATAGTTTGGTCGCATAAATGAATGTTGCAAACTATTCCCATATAAGTGAATAATGAAAATTGTCACTTACGGATTTTACAGTTGGTCCATCTGTCTCACAACATTCATACTTCAATATTATATATGAAAATACTAACAATCATAAAGCTACTACCAATTTTCATGAATTGATTGATTTGAGGAAAAAAGAACTAAAAAATTCAAATTTAAAATTGTTATTGTCAATATATGAGAGAATCAATGAAGATTAGAGGTGTCCCCTAAACCCAAAAAAAAAAAAAAAAAGATTTGAGGTGAAGGTGAACATGTTCTTTCCTAACCAATAATACAATTAGGTAAGAATAAATAAATAACAGATTGCATCATGGAAACGAATATAATTATGTTGGCACATCTCAACACAATCTCAATAATTGATGTGGTACAAATATTTATAATTTCCTAGGTCAACAAATTTTACATCTAACTAATTGATTGTTTCGTGTGTTGCATTCCAAGGTTTATGATTCAATGTATCAAAGCAATGAATCAGTAATTTAGTATATTTGTACATGTGATTGACTTTAATTTTACTAAAAATAAATAAATTGATATATACATATATATGATGATCATATATATAATTGAGTCAAAGTCCAAATACAAATACTATCGTGCAATGACTAATAATGTGCCATATTTTCATATCGCTCGTTGTTATAATTAGATCATGTCACACAATATTTGAAAATTTAGGGATAAATTATTCATTATTAAATAAATATATATATATATATATATATATAATATTAAGAAAACGGGGAATGAAGAGGGTCCGATTTTAATCAAATGGAAAAACTCACACATAACTTTTAAGTATTAAATCTGTTATTTTTAACAAGTATCTAGTATATTAGTATGAACATTAATAATAATATAAAAAATAGTGTAGTACATTTTGTTTAGTTAATACAGTGATATAAATATAAAGTTATTTGTTTTACATTGTTTAAATATGTTAATAGTAATTGATAAAATCGTATTTTAAATACATAATTTAATTGTGATCTTCGAACTTCTAATTAATAAGAATTCATTAAAATAATTTAGAACGGAAGCTTTTATTCTTAGAGTGATGTCACACAATAATTGTTTTTTATAATAGAGGGTATTAAGAACTTTTCTAAATTCTGTACATATAACTTAATAGGATTTTAAACAAAATTTTATACTCAATATTATTGAAAAGTATAAAATTGAGTTTAAAATCCTATTAAGTAAATTGATTTGGGCCTAATTTAGGGATGAACTACAAAATACATATTATTTTTTGGGCCCATTAAATGTAATTCGAAAACTGGCCCAAATCCAATTATGCTCTACTCTCTCATCTCTCACACACACTTCGTTGTATTTTTCCCTAATTTCCCAAAAATTAATTGCCCTAATTTTGAACCAATGCTCACGAACAGCAGCTATAAATGCGAATTAGCGTGCTCAATTAGGGCAATAATGTCAGCTAGCTCTGCTCGACGAATTTGATACAGGTAAATCTTCTTCCTTTTCTTGTTCTTTATTTTCTTCAGCTGTTAAAGGATGAAGCTGCAATTTGACTGTTTATGTTGTGTTCAATTGTAATGGAGGAGTATATTGAGTAATGTTTTGAGTAATTTATACCTTTTTTTTTTTTGCTCGAGTAGAAAGGCCGTTATATGTGCCTGAGTTAATTTCCAGAATTTGATATTAATTATAGAATTTAGTAAATGCGAAGAGAAGTTAGTTTTAGGTTGTTTTGAATTGAAGGATTCGATGATGTATTTGATTATAGCAAATGTGGTTATTTGGATTGATGTGTATTTGAATTGTGGTTAGCTTTTGGGGATTTGAGTCGGTTTAAAATTCACTGTAAATGCCATGATTTTAGGTTTTACTTGCAACTCTGATGTGTGGATAAATTTAGTCTCTACGACAAACAATGGCGTTGGCTTCTTCTCCAGAATTTCTGAGCCCAGAATCAAGTAAAACCGAAGAGTGGACAATAGTTGTTCCACGCAGAGGAAAGAGGAATCGAGGAGTGAACAAGCTAGTGATCCCGAAACGAGAGAAGGAAGTACAGCTATGGACACCATTGGACATTGGAACAGATCCTGATAGAGAGTTGAAATTGATGCAGAAAATGGAGACGTGTATTCAGAGACTTGCTGACTCTGAATTCCACAGTGCTTTCTTGAGCCAAATGCAAAATGCTGACACTTTGCATAAGTTTCTTGAAGTCTTGGGACCGGAAGAGAAGATGCAGATGGTGATTTATGGGATTGGTAGCATCGAGTCATTTGACCCCCCTCGATTGCAGCTTAGCCTTGCCGTTTTGATGAAGAGGAGCTTTGATTGGATTGGAGAAATACAAGTGTTTGATCCTATAATTTCCTTGACAGAATCCAAGGTTTTGGCGTCTCTAGGCTGTTCTGTTCTATCGGTCAATGAGCAAGGTAGGAGACGGGCTCTAAAACCCACCCTGTTTTTCATGCCACATTGTGAAGCAGAGTTGTACGACAATCTGTTGGAAGCAAATTGGGATGTTGATCAACTGAATCGCCTTATAGTCTTTGGGAATAGTTTCAGTGCGTACGAGCAGCATGCATCGCTTTGTAAGAGTTCAGCTGTGGCTAATTCTAGGAAGCATGTTTTGGCTGTAAGAAAGTTCACCAAAGAGTTGAGAGTTGGTACGTTTTCTGATAATTCTTTTCGAGCTTTTCATGGTTCGAGTTGGCATTTCTTCAGCCCCACTACAGGTTCAGATTTACCTTTGATCGATCATGATGAAATTCAAACGTAATCGTAAAATCTATACTATATATATGCAATTTGTAACATGTAACTTTCTTGTTACTACAATTTGCTCTGTTGATTTAGGTAGAACTTAGGCATATATATACTATTCTATCTAAAAATTTGCAATTGCATTTCTATCCATATCATAGTGCTGGAAGATTCTTTAAGTGATTCACAATGTAAGTAATGAATATTGCATGTTTTTCTCATTACTTAAATACAGATCTGCTCTTTTTTATAGCAAAACTGCTAAGTTGCAATCTGAAAAAGTAAATGGGTCACTTTTTCAGCATTTAGTGTTGAATAAATAGATTAATATTTGGTAATTTAGAATAAGTTTGTTTATAATCGACTAATTTTCGATAATCTAATATAACAAAGTTCTAATTTTTCCTCTGTTTGATTTTGTGAGATTGAGTCGATTTACAATCCATAATCCATATTAATATAGATGCAATTTACACAATATAGATGCAATTGTGTAAATAATTCGAGTTTGTCTTACGAAATTAAATAAGTGTGAGATGAGTATGATATAGTTTTTGTGATTTATTCAACTCAAGAAGATATAAATTACATGGCTGAAGTTTCAATTGGGCATGATTCTTGACAAGTTACAACACATGACATTTCTAAAGTATTTGATATTTATATTTAAGAAATAAAGAAAGTAGTTTTCAAAATTGATAAATTTTTAATATTATAAGGGTGAGACTATCCATACCTCACCCACTATTATATGCACTTATCGTATTAATAACACGTAAATTAAAATAAATATAACCCACAAATATTCTAAACACCAAATTTTGAAACTCTCCCTCTCCTCCCTCTCATGTTGAGGATGAAATTATCTCCATGCATCATAAATCCTTGTTATTTGCACTTTTTATAAATTAAATCAGAAGAATTTGATTGAAAATATTGTGAAAAAGAAAGATTCAAAAACAAAAATCTTAGATCATTTTGTTCAATTTTAATTGGTTGATTATAGCAATTTGTATGACCATCGGGAGTCAGATAGTCCTCATGAACATTCAACCTATAGAAGTCAAACTAACATTATAATGTTGACTTGGACAAATCGAGCTACCTGTTTAGAACAATTTTTTTTGTTGAACATTTTTATTAAAATAATTTTTAACCCACACTACATGAATTATAAAAATATTTGTGAAATCTTTATCCATCAGTTTGATTATTCTCTTCACAAATTGAGGATTCATAGGTAGAGTTCTTTAATAGGAATTAAGAAATATATGAAGATGATAAAGATATTCAAATGTGAAATATCATGACTTTTATCCTCTCTTTTTTCTCCTCCTCCTTTTCTTTAAACCCTAATTTTACATCTTGTTATCTTCTTTATCTCTTACTTATTTCTTCTTCTTCTTCTTCTACATGGATGCACTCCCATCTTCTTCTTAATTTTATTTTATATGGTATCATCACGTGGATTTTTAAAATCTTACATTGATGGTTATGTAACGTTTGAACATGATAACATAAACTTAAAAATATAAATAAATTGGATGGAAAAAATAAAAGAAATATTTAATAGTAAATAAAATTGGTGATGAAATGGTGGAGAGATAGAATCTTGAAATTAGATAGATTTGTGTTGGCACGGTGAAAGAAAAAGAAAAAAAAAAAACACAAAGTAATTCATTCTGAATATTAAAATGCTTCCATAATACCAATTGAAAACCTTATCAAATTCAAAGAAATTGTTTTAAATAATTGAAACTTTAAACAAAGTAAACGACATACTGGATCTTTCATTTCACATTTATATAAGTTATATTTGTCTGGTATTTCTAAATAAACCGATATAAGTTAAACATAAAGGATGACATCACTAATTTATACGTGACAACCAATGAAATATCAAATGAAACATATTTTGATGAAGAGGATCCAATTCGATAAAAAGGAAACACTTCGCTCTCAATAACATATTATCGACAACAAATACAGTAAATAAATTGATGAAGAATAAAAGTAGAAATTTAGTCCAGTTCCACAAAATATTAAGATGACATGTGTGCTTAAATTATTTTGGAGATTATTCAAAAAAAAAAAAAAAAACTTGTGTGGCAGCTACAGATGAAAAGTGTACAAGAAATGGTAGGGGTTGAAAATGCTGAATTTATTATTATTATTTTCCTAATTATATATGAAATTACTATAATGCCCTTGATAAAAGTTCAGGGGGTATACTGCCCCTTGGCTCTAATGTTCGTCAGTTCCTGATGTTATGTTTGTTCTGCCTTTAAAGTTACTTTGACAAATTTGGATTTGGGCATTAGAAGAAATTTTTTAGTATGGATTTCGAAAATTGTGTTTTGGCCCTTTTGGGTATGATTATAGTTAAGATTTCATTTTTATACTGTGGTTCAAAAAGTAGATGTTTTATATTGGGAGTTGTAGACAAAGTAAATACTTTTATTGAAAATTATATAAAAAGTAGAAAAATCAAGGTAGGATTGTTGAATTTTCCAAATTTTTATCGAAATATACTAAACTGAGCTCATCTAAAATTCAAATTAACCAAATTCAATCCGAACACCCTGAATGTCTCCGAAGATGTGACTTAATGTCTTTATGGTAGTAGCACACCAAACAACACCGCATCAATGACTTAGAAAATATTGAAACGGATTTTGCAACACGAACTAAGAAGATAATGTTAGAAAATCAATGATGTGTTGATGAATAATTAAATAATCTCTATTTATAGACATTTCCACTAAAGATAAGCTCATAATGTATTATGATTTTTCATTCTTAGAGTTTCCATATAAATATTTAATGAGTTTTTGACTTTTACAACTTCCTACAAATTTACAGATGTATCTAGATGTAAATAACGACGAGGGTTGGTTATATGTGAGTCTGACTATGTATCTAATGTCTAAACATAGAATCAAAAGCCAAAAACGACTTCGTGTCTAAATTTTCACTGATCAATACATAGTTTTACAAAGTTAAATAGGTTGCACACATCTACTATTATGATGATAATTTAAGAGATTTGTTTTAATTGTACGAAAGAGCAGTTAACTATATGCATTAGCACATTATATGACATGCTTTGTCCTGCATAAATAGTTTCATACTCCCTCCGTCCCGCTCCAACTTACCTACTTGCCATTTTCGTCCGTCCCAATCGAACTTGCCAACCCTAAAATAGCAAAGAAATAATATTTTTTTAATCAAAAAGTAACGAAAAAGTCAAAAAGTAACCAAAAAGTCAAAAAACAACAACAAAAAGTATAAAAAACACTTTTTTAATCAAAAAGTAACCTAGTCAACTGCATTTTCTTAGGTTCCGTGCCCGGTCCAAGTAGGTAACTTGGACCGGGACGGAGGTAGTATATTGTCTTTTAAATATTGTAATGTGATTATACCGTATTCTAAATTCATTTATTTTTCTACCGATGCACCACAAAATAACGCATGAAAATAACTAGAATTAATAATTAATTAGAACGTGTTTGGATGAAACACAATGTCAAAAATGTAATATATATATTCAACCCATTTATCTATAAGAACAATAACTATAACTAATAACGTGTGCATTTATTTGATTTGTTGTACAATATTATGTTATTTATAGTTTTATACGTAATCATATATGTTAGCAATTTATTGGGCTTCAACTATTGCTAATATTCGAATCCATGCTACACTTTTGCACGTTCATTATTCATGATGATTTTAGGCATTATATATATCCCACTAATCAAACAAAATATTACTATTAATACCAAAATTAAACTAAGTACAAGAATTAAACAAATGGTTTGTTTTTTAAGAAACTAATTAATTGTCTTAAATAAAGTAAAAGGACAAGTCCACGTGTACGCATCTCCGCGTATATATATATATGTACAGTTGGTGACGTCACATCTGCATACCATTTCCACCGCTTCAGAAGAAAGCTCTTTCCAACCACCTCTTTCTTCTACATTTCATTCTCTCTCATTCTCTCTCTGTTTCTCTCTCTACAATTCCTCTCAACTCCATTTCCCTAGGGGAAAACCACCTCCGATCACGCTCCTCCGCCGCCGCCGCCGATCCTGCCGTCAAAACCCCTCTAAAAACCCACCATTCCCCCGTCTGCAGCTAGCATTTTGATGGCTGATGGTAAGAATCATGGAATGGCGAAGAAGACGCACAACAACAGCAAGAGCAATCCGCCTCCTGTTTTCAATCGGTCGCTGACGGTCCATCCCTCGGCGGCGGCGGCGGCGGTGGCGGCGGTCGAAGAGAAGCCGTTGTTTAACCTCTCTAATTCCCAGACGTTCCAGAGGAATGGCTCCGTCAAGAGCTTGCTCGGCTCCTCCTTCGCCTCCAGGCTCGCCAGAGGAAGCTCTTTCAAGGGAAAGGTCAGACGATTATGCTCCATTTTCGAATCTACCAAATACAATTCCTCAAATTCCCAATTCTCCCCATCGCCCTCCCCCAAATCCGACAAATCGTCGTTGGCATCGCCGGATTCTTCCAATTTGATCATCCCCAAGGGTTTGCCCTTCTCCGTGCCCGATTATCCCATCAGGCTGCCCGGCACCGAGGACACGGTTGTGATTTACTTCACCAGCCTCCGAGGAATCCGGCGGACGTTCCAGGATTGCCACAGCATTCGAATGATATTCCGAGGGTTTCGTATAAACACCGATGAAAGGGACGTTTCGATGGACGCTGCTTATAGGAAGGAGTTGGAGAAATTGCTTGGGGAAACCAATGTGAGCTTGCCACAGGTGTTCATTAAGGGGAAGTACATTGGTGGGGCTGATTTGATCCACAAATTGCTGGAGTATGGGGAGCTGAAAAAGATGATCACGGGGATCCCTCTGCGATCGTTGAAGGCTTGTGATGGTTGCGATGATGTGAGGTTTATTCCATGTTTGAATTGTAGTGGGAGCCGCAAGGTGTTTGATGAGGATGAGCAGCAGCTGAATAGATGTCCTGATTGCAATGAGAACGGGCTCGTGCGATGTCCCCTCTGCTCCTGAGTGGAATTCCAATTGGTGCGTGACTGAATTTGCTTTCGATAGTTATTTGAATATCGTGAGGCATGACATTGATCTTGATTGTGCTGAGAAAATCAGTTCTTATGTACATAATGTTGTGTATAAATATAGGTGAATTGATGGCTGATTTTTACATGTATCAATGCCCCAAATTCTGCTGAGGTATATACCATGTTCGCTCATTGCTTCTTTGCTGCATGATTCTTGCAGCTTATATCGAATATAATGATGACACTTTGATTCTTTGTACGCTGCATCGATTTTGAATATAACCAAGAGAACACGATATTGTTACGTTAGGACACTGATCGACTCCATTCATGCCCTGTGTTATATATGATGCATGTTCAATATCTTGCCTACTATATTACTTCTTTAAGTTCGCGTTTCCTTTTTGTTTTGTTTTGTTCGGATATTGCATAGTTGAGCTTCATATTGTTTGAAATCTTACGTGAGTCTCTGGTCACACTTACATTGGAACGTGGCTAGCCGTTGTTTGATTATGAACTTAGTGATTCAAATGAATATTTGAATGTGCATCCTAATCTTTACTAGGTTGAGTATCATTCTCTCTCGTTTCGTTCTCTCATTTTTCAATGGGCATTCTATCCTTGAATCCTTTTTCTTAGGAGTCTTGAGAATGATCCATTGTCGATGTTGAAATGTTCAAAATATATCCTCTAGTGAAATCTTAGTCTTGCAACTAGTATCAATTATCACTATTCATTTTTGTAACATGCTCATTGGTGAGCTTATTTCGACTTGACTTTTGATCTTGTTCTGTGAATTCTTGTTGAAGAGTTGTTCGTGATACTATCTTGATGGGCAATTCTGTCTGCTTCTATCACGGATAACTAACGTATGAGGTGTCGCACATGATATTGAACGAGAGTCTGGTCGAATGAGCATTTGTTGATCATTGTCTGAAAGAACTTGTCTCAATATTCGGATTGTAGCAATGCGATCAATTCATGCTCACACGTACGTAGAAGGTGCTCCGTTGAATGCCGGAAATGCCATGTATGATACAGAAATAATAACAGTTGCATCATCAGAACATGCAGATATGGTAAAGGTAAATTCTTGAATGGTGGATTGTTACCAAGGCACTCCTTTGTAAATGGTCGACATGTAAAACGAAGCTTTATATAGAAGATGCTATATATGGGCATTTATGCTATATCCAATAAATATTTGTACTGGATCGTGTATACGACCATCCCTAATCATTCGTACATGCACTAGTAATCGAACGGGGATGCTATACGATCTTGAATCTTATATAGTTACGATCGAACAATCTTGAGCTTAATTTATCGAATATTTTCATGGTTTTCGAGCTTAATGAAGCCTAAACGAATTTAATAGATGTTAATTTTAATAAAATGTTAATTTTGCTATCCATCGACTAATTAACAAAAGGGGTTTTCTATCCGCACCCCAAATTTTACTAAACACACCCCAATAAATTAATGCAAAATGAAATGATATACTTAAAGACAAATATACCTTTATGAATATATAAAATGAAAATATTAATATTGCTTAATACACCCACCATATGATATATCTATACACACCCCATTCCATATACTACACATATTACATCTTCTTCTTCCTTTCTTTCTACAACTTCAAACCCCAAGTTTTGAAGATACCATCAAAAAGCCAGGAACAACTCACTTAAGAGCAAAAAGATTGTTATGGAGTATGAAATAACACTTGGGTCGGGCAATGTAAGCTTTCAAGCTTCATTTTACCGTTTCGTTTTTTGGTTTAGTGTTAAAACAAGTTTTTTGAAAAAAATTCGCGAAAATTCGATCGGAAAGTACAGGTAGAACATAATGCACTGTGTTCGACCACAACAGGTCCAACACATCTGAAGGAGTACGACCACTACTGGTTGAACACATCTGAAGGAGTACGACCAGTAGTGGTCGAACACTTTACACTGTGTTCCACCTGAACTGGTTGAACATTGCACAATAAGCTCGTTGAGTTATGGTCGAACGGTATGTATGTGTTTCAGAAAGTATTGGTTGAACAGTGGGTTTTGGCCTATAATTGTCGAACATACTTAATAGTTTAAGTATGGTGGTTTTCCATATTTGCAACATGCTTATAACCTTGTATTCATTTATAGGAAAAATATTCAGATGACACTCAATTGAGCATTTACAAGGAACCCGAGGATTTGAACGTGTTGAGCCCAATGTACGAGCAGATAGATTTTTCTGCAGATTTTCTCACAGATGAGATTTTTGATACTCGGGATGACTTGGTGAATTTGGCGTATAGGCTTGGAGCACGTTTGAATATGGTTGTATTAGTTAGAAGATTTTAGTATCTACTCGCGTGCTATTTTTGTCTGCAAATATGGTGCATCCCAGCACTAACAATAAGTAGGCACGGGCAGCGAAGGTACGTGCACCCTCGTCTGGGCTGTGGACGTCTTGGTTAAAACGAGATCTAAGCCACTCAAGTCGCACTGAGCTGCCTTGGGCCCCTTGAGTAGCTTCATGAGCCTGGGCATAATTTGTCCCCAAGAGTCTCATCAACAAGGCATGTGGTTGCTCAATCGGACCTCGTGACTCAGGAACAACCACCGCTAGTCCACTAACTGGGAGCCCCGTCAGACAAAACACATCATCCAATGTGATTGTCATCTCACCCATGACATATGAAATGAATTTGTCTTAGGTTGTCATCGCTCGACAAATGCACATATGAGGTTTTTGTTCGGAATTTTAATGAAATGTACCTCAACTCTGATATTCTTGTCTGTTTGAGCAACCTTGTAAACTCTGGCGGGAAAGGTGGATCGAAGGACCATGTATACATTTTGGTCATGTGACACCAACACTTCAACACATGTCTCTCTAATCCCTCCCAAATGCCATAGGCGACGTGCGTCTTGAAGCTAGGGATAAGCTGAGGGTCTTGGGGTCTACCGGGACAAGGGCCAGTCAATACGTCATCTTCCTCTTGGCCCTCTTATTCGCCTACTTCATCTTCTTGACGCAACTCCTCATCCACTTGAGCTTGTTCAACTTCTTCCATCCCCACAACATTTGGCTGAGGCAACTCATCATCGACTTTAGCTTCATATGGAACAATCGGGACAATAGCATGTGGTTCTTCATTTCTCTGTTTGGGGTGAGCGTATTCCTCGACATGGCTCCTTCTGTTAGACGCAGTAGGTCTTCTCCTATATATCACGCCTACACGATTTAACAATTATATTAATAAAGATAAAGATAAAGAAATGTCCAAATATCACCTGTTTGACCATAAGAAGTCGAACACAATACATAATGTTCAACCAGAAGAAGTCGAACAACACATGGTATGTTCAGCCGCTTTTGGTCGAACGGCTTCACTTGTGTTCGGTCGCTTGTGGTCAAACGTATTCACCTATGTTCGGCCACTTGTGGTCGAACAGCTCACAACAATCGCGACCATCAGGGCCGAACAGAATCGCGATTTTCAGTTCGATTTTTGGAAAAAAAAAAATTATATACCCATGTGCAATACATTCTACCCATCATACATTTCATTCTACCCAACTAATAGCAGACTATACAAACGTAAATTCTATACTATAAGCATACAATTAGAAAAAAAAATAGCATACAACTCCTTGAAATGTATAAATATATTGAAGAAACTTCCTTAAAAGCTCGGGGTTACGTGGAGGTCGAAGAGGCTCCATTCTTCTTTCTTTGGTGGGATCCATTCTTCGTTTTTGTTTGGCGGAAATGGGTCGAGATTTGAAGGTTTGAAGCAAAGTTTTGGTGGAGAAGGTGGAGATGGTGAAGAAGATGGGGTGTGATGTGTTTTAGTATTTGGTGGGGTGTGTTTAGTAGTTAGTTTAATTATTGAATTTGGATATATTAATTTTGACCTAAGGGTATATTAGTCTATTTAAGGGGTGTAGTTAGTCAAATATAGTGTATAAATTCTTTTTTTGTGGGGTGTGTTTAGTATCCTTGGGGTGCAGATAGAAAACCCCTCAACAAAATAACCTATTTATTACAAATAATTTAATATTATTTTTAACTTTATAATTAAATGATAATAGTTAAAACAATTAGATATAAATATGCTTATCATAAGTAAAACTACACAAAATATATATCAAATATCAGTGTTATTCTTTACAAATATCATCGAGTTTTTTAATGAGTTTGTTCTCGAGCTAACGAGTAAAATAACACAAAACTTGAACGTGAACACAGAACTTAAACTCGCTTGTTTATTTTGACAGACCGTAGTAAATGAATTTTAACAAGCTTTTATTAAATCAAACTATTATTCACTGTCTTGTAGAGGTGCCCATCTGGTTCAAAAACCAGAATCGGTCGGTTCAAATCGGCGGTTAACAGTTCGGGGAACCGTTGACCTGATTCCCGTTCGGAACTGGACCGTGAACCGCGGTTATTCGGTTTATCTTTTCTTTTTTAATAAATTTGGATGCCACGTGTATGACCCACATTCAAAGTGATATAGCCGATGAAGATCAACGGCCGAGATGACAAATCTGTTGTGAATTGTCGGTTTCGAATCGGATACCGAACCGTCGGTTCGAACCGACGGGTTTGTTTGAATTTTGATCCAACAGCCTAGATCAAGTGGCCGTTGGAGGTTGACGGTCAAGATGTTCGGTGCTTATTGGAGTTGAAATGTGACAGATTCACTGGTTTGCAAATGTCCACCTCATGATTTTATAATTACTTAAAACTATTTCCAGATTTCAATTTGTTGTTTTATATTATCTATTCAATTTCCAACTAAGACAGGCAAGAATAATATCAAAGAACCCAAGTGATATATCCTGTAAATCTTTAAACATACGCACACTAAACTTCAATATAAAATATCTTCGATAAAGATATTAAATTCAACTCTAGTATACATCTCATGTGAAAACAAATAGAATATAACACATAAATGATGCATATTCAACTCCAGTGAACTACTAAAATCGATTCCATTACCATCAAAACCTAATTCAAACAAATACTATAAAATTTTCAAAAAAAAAAAACCAAAAAAAATAGTTCAAGCTATAGAACAGCTTAAGCCCAACCCAGCTTGATTAGCTCAAACTGCTACTTCCTCTAGATTACAGAAAATTTCGAGGTTAAACAAAATTGCGACGAGCGTCGTTCGAACAGCTTGATTTTGAGGTGTATAGATGAATTGAACAATGTGCAATAATTAAGCAGCAGGTACTCCCAGTAAATTGGATGGCAAGATGGGATCCAACAGGATAACTAGTTCTTGAATCTGACACTATGGCTGATCCCTACATTAATACCAGCTGTTTCCCCTCCATAGTTTCCTGCTGGCTTTCTGATTGCACGAACCTGTCCTTTTCTGCGAACTTCCGCCTTCTGGTGCTTCAACTGAGAGAGAGAGAGAGAGAGAGAGAGAGAGAGAGAGTCAGTGTAATGAAAGTTTATTACGAGATAAACAAATATTTAGTCAATCATATACCTTGTACTTCTTCCTAGGATTTTTGATGAGCTTCTTGCGAGCACGAGTTAAGCCTCTATTCTTTAGTATCTGGAGAAAAAATTAACAAAAACCAAATAATTCAAGTGGGCCAAAAAAAAAAACAAATTTTACCATAGAAGTGAAGGTTAAAGAGCCGTGAAGGCAACAAAGGAACTTCTGATTTGATGTACCTGAGTTGTGATATGGCGCTTTCCATCAGCAGTTTCTGGCAATACTGGAACTTCTGGAGTTCTGTGGATATTAACTAGGGTCAGCGGGCACAATAAATGTGTGAAATAGCATATGGAAACAGATTCTAACATTACGAGTCTTGTGAAATTCCAAACATAATGCATAAAATGTGCTGCCATCACTCAATGTACCTAGAATACTTGTCAGATTTTGCAGCAAGCTTTGCGGCATGTTGTCGTTCCACTTCTTTATAAAATTCCAAATCAGAATCAGTTTCGTTTTCTTCATTAGCATCAGAAACTCCATCACTCGAAAAGTTGCCAGTCTCATCACCATCATCATCATCCGCAGATTTAATACCAGCTCCTGCAAGAACTCTTAGTTCATGCTTTCTTCGCCTTTCTCCAATATCATCTCGTTTTGGTATATCATCATCACCACAAACAACCTTTGCAAGAAATGAATTAGTTCCAAGGCCAACTCATCAAGAAGCAAAAATAGGATGAATAGTAAACATGCATTCTAGAATTTGCTGACCAAGGAAATGGAAAACTCGCATGATAACAAGTTCTTCAGTCCCTCAGAATATAAAACAGAACATATCATCGAAACTCACTACTAATTACTTGGTTGGACAGTGGAGTAAAACTAATAGAAGGAAATGCACTAGCATAGACAGAAGATACATAAAACTATGTATAAGTACACCAGTCATTGTGTTTGCTAGTTTTAATTTACCCGTTCCATTCAAGAATGAGTGTTTTAGTACCCTTTTTGCTAGTTTTAGTTACCCGTTCCAGTCATTGTGATTGAAGACCCTGCATCCTCATTGCTACAGGAATTACCACTACATCCCTTTTTGAATAAATTGGACAACACATATCATATTTCGGCTAAGAATCATTTTAGTGATATCTTATAAAAGAACTTTTTCGTACTATAAACCATGAGAGCATTCCACCATACCTTGCGTTTATTACGGTGCAGAGACAGTTGCTGAGAAATTTTGCTTGAATGTGACAGATTTGCATCTCCATTACTCCTTCCATTTGCCAAAGAATCTATTTCCATGGCCTCATCAACAAAATCATCTAGTGTCTCAAGTTGCCTATAAATGCAGTTCCACATTTATTTTAACTTTCAGATGACAGTATCAATTACTACATAGGAAACTGGATGTATACTGTATTAAAAGAGATACCTGTTCATTGGTTGCAGTTGTTCTCTAGTTCTAACACTCTTCGGCTCAATGGAACTAAAAAGACCTTTCTGTTTCAGTTTCTCCTCAAGGGAAGCCCTTATTTTTAACATTTCAGTGTTCTGGGGCCCACCTTGTTTATCCTGCCAAGGAATTAATAACATTAATACAGTCAATCTAAGCTTTCCAACATACAAAACCTATAATATATCACATGTGATTCTAGAGATTTAACTAGAAGAAGTATCATCGAAATAACTTGGTGGCGTAGCTTACTTTTTGCTTCTGTTGCGACTTATTATTCTTTGAACTTTTTAAGGTATTCAAATCAATTTCTTTGCTGGGCTGCTATTGACCATACAAAAAGTAAGAAGAATGAGGCTACAGATATAAAAAGATGAACATAGTATGTCAGCTATAAAAAAAAAAAAAGGAATAAAAGAAAAAAGAACAGGGATATCAGCCTGTAATAGGACTATCAGCAGATCAATCTAAGAGGATTATACATCTAGTACCTCAACTCTTGCTTGTTTTCTAGATGACACCGTGGGATATATCTGACCATTATTGCGGGAATCAGATTCTATGTGAGCGGTCTTTTCTACTAACTTCGAAACAGATGTGTTAATAACTTCCTTCTTCAAATAGTCTTCCATGTCAAAAGGAAGGTTATCATCCATTTCTTTTATCTGCCACCAGAGAAGAAAAGGTTAAGTATCACCAAGAATGATGAAAAAACAGGTCAGCATCTTAAACTAAGCCCAAGATCATGTAATCCAACTAACTGCTTACTGTAGCAGTAACTATCTCAGTGGAGAAAGTAGTAAGAAAACAGAAGCACATCTTATGCACACCCCATTTTGCCAAATATGATATGACAACAAAAATGATCAACACTGCCATTATAAACCCTCAAAACAAACAAGGGTGAGTGACCGCCAGAAACAAATCAGGGTGAAAAACCACACACAGCAACAAAAAGCTTCAAATGATGCCTTCACTGAATCTATAGCACATGTTTCCAAGTTTAAAAACCGAGAAACCTTTCATGCAGGTAAGATATAGGATCTAAGAAAAAATACAAATATGAAGAAAGAAAGAACAGGTTAAGTGCAAAATTATCTTTTATTCTATTTTGGCACTGTAGACTTTGATTTGTTTGGGGAAAAAGATTCTACAAACCACAATTCAACTTCACCAAGAAAATAACAATAACCTTATCCAATAAACTCTTAATCTCCACTAGACGAGAAACCACAGGATGATCACGAACTGGCTGCCCCTCGGACTTCAGGAGAAGATAAAAAGTTATAGCTTGGCAAAAGGATTGCAATAGAAGCTGCTTGACCTCCATATAGTGCATC
The DNA here is from genome assembly GCA_005771605.1 of Scutellaria baicalensis. Classification (NCBI taxonomy): domain Eukaryota; kingdom Viridiplantae; phylum Streptophyta; class Magnoliopsida; order Lamiales; family Lamiaceae; genus Scutellaria; species Scutellaria baicalensis. Next base: position 19,416,915 of record CM016726.1, read on the forward strand.
CCTCCCTTCTTTGCACTCTCTTGTCCTCTAATCTTTACACATAATGCAATTATCAGTCACTCATATAAAGCATCAACTAATGAAACAAAGTTCATCATACATAGCATAACATCTGGATCAGCAAAAGATTGAATATTCATCAAATAATGTTTAATATTTCAATATTTACATTACCAACTATTTTTATTCTATATCACTCATCTCTTCTATCATCTAGGAAGATCATTCTAACATAAACTTGGACCCTGAGAAGTTAGGCTCATCAATGAAACAATCATGCCTCAATGCATGATATACAACTAAGTAAGAGGAAAAAGAAAACATAAACGAGCAGCAATAGTAGTAATGTTCAATGGCAAGGTACATAAACTTTTTTTATATTTCTAACTGATAAGATGCTACTCATCAGACAATGTAGTCATTACTCATTAAGCTATTTGACTTTTCTGCAGAATAAGCATCAATTACACCACAGTAATTGGAAAGGAACAGATCTTATATTAGTCATAAACTCACATAAAATACCAACTTATTAGAGAAGGCCAGATATACCAGCTCCTGTTATATCATGGAAAAAACTAAATAGGTCAATGAAAGCAGAAAACAAAATACCAAAAATTATGTCCTAAGTTAAGATACATGACAGTGAAGAGCATTGCTGCACAAAATTCAGGCTACTATTTTACCTTCTATTATTTACTATAGCATCCCCTTCACCCGAGTTATTTTAATTCACTAATTTATCTGTTTGATTGTCATGCAAAGAGGTGCATTTAAGGACAAACTTGCCACCACTGTTAATGAGAAGATGAAGAACAAGGTGAACAATGGTATGTGATGAAGTTTAGATGAGTATTCATATATGAGTGAGTTTTTCAACAACAGTAATTAGGGTATACATATACATATATACTGTAATTATAATAGACTCATAGCATCAGTGAGATCAAGCTATACAGTAAAACAGGTGCAAAGTTATCATACAAAATGAGATTCAACCATACCTTATCTACAAGTGGGTTAACTTTGTTCTCGAGTTGCTCAAGAGCATCATTCAGCTCCGACAAAAGACCAATTAATTCAGGAGCAGAACTGTAAAACCCAGTCATTAGTGTAACCCTTATGAAGCATCAGAAGTGAGCATATGAAGGCAATTCTTATATTTAACCTAATAAAGAGAAGCAAGCAAATCCTGGAGAAACTAAAGGGAATGCTATCAGACATGCATCCAGTGATAACTAGTTAGATATAAATTATGCCAATTAACAATCTTTCTTAGATGCAGTACAGTAATACAAAAAAATAATGGTAAAAGTTCCATTTGGTAGAGAGAAAACATTTGCTTTATCAGAAAACATTTGCTTTCTCAGTCTTCCTCTTTTATATGTTACTTTGATAACGTTTTTACAAGGAAAAGTTCATGATACATGCATCTACAGAATAATGTGTACTAGTTCAGATAAAAGAACAAAGTCTTCTCTTTGATCCCTAATTTAGTGTAGTTTCGAATGAGACATATTCATATTTTTCTCTTCATAAAAACTAAAATACAAACAATAGTGCATTGTTAATCATCTATTAAACAAGTATTTTAGAAATAAGCATCTTTAGTTAATCATAATGAAAACTAGTAGCAGTTAGCAACTCAATCACCTCACCCAAATACTTTGAAGTTCACATATAAAAGAGGAAGACTGAGATACTGAAAAGTAAACTAACCTGTACACAACATCCATTTGCTCTTCCTTCGTCAACGCATTTACATCTTTCTTTACTATCTCATATACCATTCCATCTTCATCTTTGATTACTTTTTCAAGAGACCTTTTTGATGTGGGTTTTCCATGATCCAAAATCTCCTGAAATGCAAAAATATGATGAGCAATCAACACAAGTTTCTTTGAACTTCCGAAGCATCTACTTTGTACCATGAGCATTTGTGGGCTCAAAAGATTAAAGATCAAATTTTAATGCATATTTGTACACCTCAAATGTGGGCTCCCTATCAGACTCATCTTCAATAGTATCCTCAAGACCAAAATCCTCCATTGAAAGAACCTTTGCCTTTTCCTTTTGCAATTTCAAAACCTCTGCTAACTCGTCAGCTGCATCCTCATCATCACTTGATTGTGGCTTTAAGATAAGGGGAAAAAGTTAAAAAAAATCATGAGATCTTTATTAATATTTCAGTCCAAAACAAAAATAACTCAAAAATGATGCTGGGGTTATCTAAAATCTTATGTTAGCATTCTACAGTCCTTTTTGAAATAATAGGAGCAATGGACCGTATAGCATAGCTTTAATAATGCACTTGCACCATCATCAGAACAAAATCTGCGATCTAAATGGAAATACTTAGCCTTATTCAGTTTGTACAGCATGATTATCAGCACCACCATTGTTATCATTATAATTATTCAAATACGAACCTTTTTGTGTAATTACTAATTAACTATATAGATAGCAGATCAAGTTTGCTTTTATAAGATAAACCTCAACAATGTTCTAAAAGTAAAAAATGATAGTGCTAGACAAAAGTAGTCGGACATGTTGAAGCTTAAGTCCACCATAATTTTATTTATTGTTTTATGATTATGCAAAATCAGCAATTTCACCTATACTTTGATAAAGGTGGATGGACCAGAATCACAACAGCTTTAATATACTTGAGCTTTTACAATTGGAACATTATTTCTGGTGGGTAATGCTCTAATATGACCGTGCATAGCATGTAGACTGAGGAAATGTTCATCCCAAGCCATCCGTGTTATTTTAACTCTTACTGAACGTTTATAGCAATAGTTCACAACTTTGCACGTTAATGAATTGAATCCCAATTCAAAATATAATGATTTGTCCAATATTTCATACCAAGAACAAATGAGTTAAGCTCATTTTGGTGCTACATGGAATGATGATACACCAGGTAGTAAATGCATCCTTCATATACATATACCCACGCCTCTAAAACCGTTACGAATGTTTGAATTTAAGCGTACCTCGTCAACATCAGCGCCATACAGATCCTTTTTTCTACGAACCACCATTTCATCATCTTCTTCTTCAGCATCATCAAGCATTTCATCATCCACCCCACCAAACTTAGCCTGCAAATATTTTTGTGTCCTAACAACTAAAAAGAAAAACATTAGAATGAAATTAAACTAGAAAGCATTTCAAGTAAAGAATAGGACCCAGGAAAACACTATGAGGAAAAATGACTAATGGATCAGACAGGTTTTCTGACTACAAGTCTACTTTAAAACAGAATCAATCAAGGAGAATCAGCTCCTTAATATTTTAAGATATCCTCGCAAAAGCATAACAATCATCACACATATTATCATTGTGGGGACTAGGTAAACTCGATTAATGCATGGAAAAGAAAATGAAGAGAACAGCTGAATGTGTAGAGACTAATGTTGTTCGCGGATATCATGCACATACCTATAAATCAATTCTGAATCAGAAAACAATTATATAGCGGATATCAAACTAATAAGTAACTTTGTCAAACTTAGCAGTTAACATTTAACATACAGAAAAATTGCATCAAACTTAGCGTGTACTGAGAGAATGGAGGATCCTAACTATTACCAAAGTCCAAACAAATAATCACATTAATCTTGAAACTTAAAATCTCAGTAATATTATTTACCAGAATTCTTCCAGGATGTATAATCAAGGAAAACTGGAAGGGCAAATAATGAAAACTAAAGAAATCTTTCTGTTCAATCATTTTGGAAGAAGAACAAAAGGGGACTCTTCTTGTGCATGGTCTATGCAGAACCAACCCAATGTATAGTGACTTGCACTGACAACAATAAAAATGTAAATTCAGAACATTCAACAAGAACAAAGCCATCTTACTTTTGGCAGCCAGACCCTTAGGCGGCGTATCATCTTCATCGGTGTCATCATCTTCATCATTCTCATCCTTATCATCCTAAATAAACAAACAAAAGAGTAAGTAAATTAGAGAGAAAAGATTCAGGAGCACCAGCATAGAGAATTAGAATTTCAATTGTTTCCTAATCTTCATCACAATCACACAAACATATACCAAACAACAAGTAATATACTGACAAGAAAAGCAAGTCAATTTTCAGACTTTCAGTAAACACACAATGGAAGCATAAAATGTGGCTGATTTTTAGTGACGTATTAAACATCATTATATCTGTTTACCACACTATTGTACGAAAAAACTCTCCAACCTAGCAAGATTACATTAAAAAGAAAATTCATGATTGTTTCATCACATTTTTCCTTCAATCTTGTACCCATTTTGTGTTATCTATAAAAGTAAAACACAGACACACACAAAAACAATAGCTCTCCGATAATCACACATGAACACATAAAGAGAACCAAAACCTCAAATAAAAATTTGCCATCCATTGAAAGAAATATGATTTACACAAAACCGAAACGGGCATGTGAGAACAGATAGTAGTAAAACCTCAATATCAAACACAGGCTGCTCATTATCTTCATCAGACTCTTCCACATCCTCGTTTATGTTCAGAGGTATGACATCCCTATTCTTGTGAACTACAGAAACCCAGGAATGATGAATAGGTTAAACGAGAAAAGCATGACTAGACAGAAATACCACAAAACAAACTTTTCAATCCATGAAATTTGTTGAACACCATAAAATTGAGCAAAAATATAAACATACAGGCATCAATTTCATCTTCCATCATGTCTTCATTATCAGAATCAAACCGAACTGATTTCTTCTTGGCAATTTCATCATTCTCCTTCCTCTTGAACTTCCCTGCTTTTCTCCCCATGATTCTTCGCCTCACTAACTACATCAACCACAAAATAATCAAAATCTCAACTCCTCGAACTATAATCAATCATTGAGAACTACAAACCCTAGAAAAAAGAACGATAGCCAACAATTTTGGAAGAAAATCAACCTGTATTGGGAAGAAAGGATTATCAATATAGAGCACCGGAGAAATCGACTGTGTAGGCGGCGAGTGTAGAAAATTAGCCGTTGCTCTCTAAGCTGACTGAAGCCCAGTGGGCTGATATTATAGTAAAATCAGACCAAGGCACCCGGCCCAACCCACAATCGGCCCAATAACTAAATTTCCAAACAAAATGAATAATAAATATCATGTATCACGATATAATTGCCAACTTTCTCTTGAAAGTTAAAACTGTACTTCTTTGGTTATGTGTAATCTTTAAAATCATAATGAGTAAAAGGACTCACGAGGAATTCATCATCTTTGATACCTAGTTATGTGTAAAGATTATGATACATACACTTAATTGGATTGTTTCCTTAAAATTATAATGGAGGAATTCATTATCTGTATCAATGATTAAACTGAATTCATTACCTCTATCACTTCACCTTTCGTTAGATATGGATATGGGAAACCCCAATCCGATTACGATTAGGATTAGGGAACAATCATACGTTTCGAGATATGAATATTAATTAGCATCTATATGTTGTCTTGTTAGACTTGTTGTAAGATAATAGGTCAAATTCAATTGTACATCATCTTAATTCCCTTTCATTTTTAAATATAATATCAAAGAAATGAAAAGCAAACATATAATATACAAGAAATGAGAAATTATATCAAAGAGACGTAGAAATTCATCAATACATATATAAGTATAAAACACATCCATCGCACGTGGAGGATGAATTATAAAAGTTACATCAATATAACATAAAAGTTATAAATTATCATAACGTAAATGTTTTCAACTATATTATCTTACATTTTATATTGAAAAAAGTCTTAAGTATATTAACTTAAAGGTCATGATATTTATACAAAAAAGTTTTACTCATATAACATAAATGTTACCGCATAAATTTAAAAGAAAAAGAAGCTAGTCACAGATCCGACCCAACCCACTAGATCCATGCAATTGGTGCACAAGAACAAACTGAAAGTTATTCCTTAGCCATAGCTGGAGCAACCCCAGAGTCATTTCACTGAAAGTTGGCTGGTGTTCTACTATTCAAAATAACTTCTTCAAACAGGAGAAAGTGGGTGAAGACAAAAAAAAAAAAAAAAAGATAAACATAATAATTCAAAGAAATCCATACGAAGTTATATCATGATACTTCATGAGGTTGAAGTTATGCATATTTAAATTTTAGCATCAAATTTCTCATGCTAAATCAAGAGAAAACAAATTATCTGAAATATTATACAGAAACGTTGTTCAGACTGGATTAAGGTTCAATGACAGTAACTTGATAGGACTCAAATGATGAAATTAATGTGGAAATGTGATCAAAGTTTAGGATAACTTTGGTTTATAATCATAATGCTTGGTAAAACGTGGTCATTTATAAAACTCGAATAAAATGTACGGGTAACTTTTCTTTGTATCACTTTAAATTTTAAACTGTAGATATAGATGAAAAGGGAGTGTAAATCTATATATATATATATATATATATATATATAAAGAAGACATTCAATAAAAATAGCAATACCTAATTTTCCCTCCCAAATTAACATACTATAAATGGAAAGAAAGTAGTTATAAGAAATTATATAAATTAACAATAAAAAGATTTATATTTTAAGGGTTGTGGGGTCCATTAGGTTAGACTATAGGTAGGTAGGCTATGAAGTATATTTTATCTTTTTTTCTCTATTTCATATAAATTATAATCTTTAAATTAATTATTTTTTATTTTGAATTTTGTTTTAGTTTATGAAATATATAAATTTTATATTTACATTTTGGTGTGAAATTGTATTTAACAAAATTGCAAATACAAAGATAAATGACTAAATTAAACTATAGACTAGGAAATAAAAAAAATAATTTTCAAATAAAAGTCTTAGATATTTTGAGAAATTAATAACAATGAAAAACATTTCGGTATAATTGTTTGATATATTTGCCAATACAAGTGGGTTGAATATTGAACTAGCTACGTTATTTAAATACATATCAAAATCTTTTAGTTATTTGATGGGATTTTTTTTTAAAGATATCTATAACTGTGAATGCAAAGGACATTTGTTAATAAACATGAATCAAAAAATATAATAATATATTAATCATGATACCTATATCTATATTAATATTTAACATGCACAACATATCTTTATGAAGTAACATGTTTTTTAGATATCAATTATCGTTTACAATAAATGTTTCTCTGTACTAAATTTGATTTAATTATTTATATATTAATGGGTACGTGCACAATATTGATGTTTATTTAACCTCATATTCAAATATAATTTAAAATTTATTGTTAAACATGGATATATATACATTTATATATTATTGTTTGCATTTTATTAAAATTATAATATTATTTATGATGTAACACATTAAAGATAAAGAATTAAATTCTTATTAATATATAATTTATGTTAAGATAATATTATTACAATATAGTATTAGAAATTTTAAAATTAACCAATCGTATATTACAAACCGTGCATCGCACGAGTATACTACTAGTATATATAAAAAGAAGACCTTCAATAAAAATAGTATAACTAATTTTCCTTCCTAAATTTACATACTATAATTGGAAAGAAGTTAGTTACAATAATTAAAAAAATTAAAAATAAAAAGATTTATACTTTTAAGAATTGTAGGTCCACTAGGTTGGGCTATAGCCTATTGGTAAACTATGTAGGTTATTTTTGTCTTTTTTTTATATTTATATAAATCACATTCTTTAAATTAAATCATTTTTTATTTAAATTTTTGTTATAATCTATTATATATCAAATTTATCATTTTTGTATTTAGAATTTAATTATTCCTTTTATTTTGTATTCACAATTTTGATAACAAGTGGGGTATAAGTGAATGAATGTATACCTAATGCATATTAAATAAGAAATCATGATTTCAAATTAAATGATTTATTCATTTAGAATTTATGTTTAATATATGATTGATCAGTTTTATCGTTTTTATTATAATTTGTTTATTGTAATTTTTAATTTTAATTTTAATGAGACCATGAGACAATTTTAGGGATGTAGGTTTTTTAACAAATCATAATTTCAAATTAGATAGTTTCTTCATCTAAATTTTGTTGTTAATGCATGATATATCAGATTTATCATTTTTTAAGAATTCTAATTTGTTAATTTACATTGCATTGTAAAAAATAACAATGTATAAATTTGATATTTAAATTTTTGTGCATAATTATATTTAACACAATTAGAAATACAAAAACAAATGACTAAATTAAACAAAGATTAGGAAGTAAAAAAAATAAATTTTAAAATACAAAGTTTTAGACTTTTGGAGAAATTAATTATAATGAAAAACTTTTTTATATAATTGTTTGGTTTATTTGTTAATTTAAGTGGGTTTAATATTCAGTTATCTACGTTATTTGAATATATATAGCAATATATTTAAGTATTTATATTTTTTAATTAAGTATAAATAATTAAGTTATTGGTTAAACCGAAAATTTCAAAAAAAATTATAATTGTGAACGTAAGGGAATATGCATCTTTGTCAATAAAATTATCACTTATTAAGCATGCATAAAAAAATACAATAATATATTTATCATGACACTTATGTTTATATTATAAACTGCAACATGCATAACATATCTTTAGGAGTTAAAAATGTTTTTTTATATCAATTATCGTTTAACATCCATAACACAATAAATGTTTCTCATTACTAAATTTAATTTAATTTTTTTTACAAAATTGATTAGTGTATAAAATTGGTGTCATTTTTAACAACTTCATATTTTAAATATAGATTTTATAATTCATTGTTCGACAAAAATAAAAATTTATATATTATTGTTTGCATTTTAAAAATATAATAATATTTAAAATGAGAAACAGTAGAGATAAAATGTCTAAATTCTTATTGATATATAATTTAGGTTACGATAATACTATCACATTATATTATTAAAAATTTTAAAATTAATAAATTAAATTACAAATCGTGCATCGCACGGGTATAATTCTAGTAGTTCTTAATAATAAGAAAAACAGGTCATAGAACATTACTGCTTCCTACTAAGCACGGTTCTAAAATACAATCATAAGCATTGAAAAACATATCTCTAAAGTCACTGCTTGTGTCTGCTTGCGTAAAGTTCTTACGTAAAATTTCTAATTTTATTGTGTATTGTTTCTATATTTACATACTCACACATGAATTTGATTTTTAATTCATACTTTATTTTTATTTTTAGTGTTATTAAGTACAAATTATTAAATGAAATATGTATAATTAATAGGATATATGATTTAGATAAATATATATTTAATATATTATACATAATTTCAAATTTTTTTAATTGTTGAGTAATTTGTATCTTTAAAATGTTTATTATTAATTACTCCCTCCGTCCCGGCTTATTTTGCCTACTTTCCACTTTTTCGTGTCCCAACTTATTTTGCCAGCCCCAAAATGGCAAAGAAAAAAGTCAACAATATACTACTCTACACTCAAAAAGCACACATTAATTACAAAATTGCCACTCAAAAACATTAAAATAACACATTACATCAAAAGTCAACAGTTTTTTCTTAAGCTCCGTGTCGGTCAAAGTAGGCAAAATAAGCCGGGACGGAGGGAGTATATTGTATTATCAAATAATTAATATTTACCATATAATATATATCATACGCACGGTGCAACTACTAGATAATAAATGTTGATCGGATGGAAATGTATGGCCGATGTCCACACCATATAGTTTCTGAATAGTATTAAATGCTCAGGTGTCCTGAACCATGAGTTATTATTGAAGATCGACATGTCGATTATATTACTTCACAATATTGACCATTAGGTTATATAATGGTACTCGAATAATTATTACAAAGTCTGGTAATCATGTCTTGTAGGCAATTTTTTTTGGTGGCAATAATTAATATTCATCAATATTCATCAATATTATATCACAGACCGTGCGTCGCACGGGTACGAATACTAGTAGAAATAATAAATACATAACATTTGATTTTGTTAACCAAATGCTGATCACATTATAACCGTTGACTAAGGCATTGACCAAGCCCACGTTAACCACTTTGTTGGCGACCATTTGCTTACAACTAGCTAACTTGCACCTACTGATTATTGAAACATTGTTTACAATTAATTAGCATAAATAATATACTTTATTATTGGATTGGAGATATTAAATTCAGTAAATTGCATTAATAAATTCAGTAATTTGTATGACTATTAATTTGACTAGTATTCTATTTATTATTGGTGTTCAATCACAAGTGGTTTGAGCAGTACAGCTAATTGTAACAACTTGAAGTATTTGAAGACTTTTTCCTAAAGCCAAGTAATTAAAAGGATCAATTTAGCGTGGCTAAATGATATATATGGTTTTATTTATTTCGTAAGAATAGAAAATTTCTGAACACAAGCTTGAGTGGTATGATGGAATGGAATTGAGTGGGAATGGAATGGACCTAAGAATGGAATGGTGATAGGAATGAAATATTGTAAAACTATTGATTCCTATGATTGGTATCACAAAGGAATACGTTATAAATGAAATAATTCATATGATTTTAATTCATAATTGATAAATATAAATTAACTGTATAATTATTAATCAATATTTATCTAACCAAATTATTTTTCAATATAATTTTATTTTAATATTCTTGTTCAATATATCACTTAAATTTAGATTATGGGTATTTTAAATTTAAAAAATGTAGAAAATTAATCATTACACCAATATTAAGGTATATTATATTGATATATATATTTTTTAATTTTATTATTTTTTATTAATTTACATTTTCTTAAAGTAGTAAAATTATTTAATATTTACCCTAATCTTTATTAATTTATTTTATATGATTTATATTATTTAACTAAGTTTCTTATTTTATGTTGTATAAAATATATTTTATTTATATGTTTTGTATACACAATAATTTATATATTCTAATATCTATTATCTTATTTGTATATATTTACAAATATTGTATATATTTATATTTAGATATAAATTTTCTAGCAAAACTAAAATTATATGTATTATATAATACAAATAATTTTATTATATTTTTTTAAATTTTTGATGTTTATTAATTATTTTTATATTATTTATGTATTTATTAATATTACTTTTCTGTTGTTTGGCTCTTGCTATACTTTTATTATATATCAATTTTATAATATTAATTATTATTTTATATTAGTTATAACTTACTAAATATTATTTCTAGAATAATATTTAATTTTGTAATTTGTTATAAAATAAAATAAAATGATAATTGTCAAAATTGATAAAAAAAAAAATAGTCGTTCCTTGTAAGCAGGAATACATAATACCATGGGGATGGGAAGGAATGTTCATTCCTATATCCATGGTAATAGCGATTCCTTCGGGAATGGTGATTCCCAATCCTAGAAACATACCAATCGAAGGAATGGAATGAAGATAGGAATGCTGATTCCATTCCCACCCCATTCCATCATACCAATCACACCCTTAATGTGTTACAAGATAACATGATGAAAACAATTCCAACTTCAATTCAAATATTAATTTCTTTAAAAGAATTGTGTATGCATGTTCGTATATATGTTTTATTATCGTTTTTTAATCAAAATAAATATATAGACAAATATGATAGAAACAATTATGATTGATCTGATGAAATGGTATTAGAATCACATATATTTAGGGATGGCAAAATTGACCCGACCCGTGGGGACCCGACCTGACCCATGGTGTTTGGGGCGGGGCGGACCCGACCCGTGCTCGGGGCGGGTGGGTCTGGGTACCCACAGCGTTCCGCCCTGCCCCAACCCACCCCGCCCCGCCTAGCCTAATTCTAATATTAATATACATAATTATAATAATAATAATTATACACTTAATTATACATTAATTGAGATTAATGTATATAAACTTAATTATCACCATATATTATTATAATTAAGTGTATATGGGTGTATATATATATACATATATATAAGTAATTTAGGATCATATTTTAATTAATTAAGTAAAAGGACTAAAGTAGTAATATTACATGTAAAATAATGCTTTTAATTTGTTGTTGGGTGTGTAAAATAGTAAAATTAAATAATCACTTCAATTATTCAATCAAATAATTATTAAAATTATTTAGTTAATGATTTAATAATTAAGTGTTTTTCAAATTATTCATTTAAAAATTACAATTTTTTTTATTTTATTTTTAAACGGGGCGGGGCGGGGCACGGGGCAAAAGTTTCTGCCCCGGAGCGGGTCGAGGGGCAGGGCGGGGCAGGGCGGGGCGGCGGGTAGTAGGCGCGGGGCGGGTCTGGGTAGTTAACTACCCGCCCTGACTTGCCCCGTTGCCAATATATTTACTTGAAATTAATTAAAGAGTAAATGTGCCAAACTACACGAAAATATATAAGGAAATAATTTTTTTAACATTCAACATCGAGATGTGTACTTTTCTACACAAAAGATAATAAAGTGACATTTTCTACACTATTTTGACTCGGTCATGGAGAAATGATTGATTAATGATCGAGTGATGATATATTCTATTTATTTATACAATTATTTAACAATTAATTTAATTTAATATAAATTATATATCTTTATAAAAGATTATTATTTAATATATTAATAATATTTTAATATTAACTCGTCCTCCACATACAACATACATGCTCTATACTTGTATATAGATATAGATTCAATTTAACATTATGTTACAATTTTAAGCAATTAATTATATGCAATTAATCCTATTTATTTAAAATCTCGAGATTGGTGTGGACTTGAACATTATGTTATTGCAAGTGTTGTTATTTTATATATAATGGTTGTATAGAAAAAAGAGCAGGCGGCCAACTAGTTTTGTAGTATCGAACCAGTCTATAATGCACATAGTCAACTGCTCGGAATCTTACCCACACACTCTCATCAATATCTCTCTCTCTCTCTCTCTCTCTCTCTCTCTCTAAAGAACAATGGAAGGAGGAGGAGCTGCTGCCATGGAATTTCTGCTTCACACTCTGATCGACATTAGCAAAAAGGAGATCTTACTAATCCGAGGTCTCAAGAAGAATGCCCACAAACTACCCGATATTTTGACAGAAATCCAAAGTTACTTGGACGATGCTGAGAAGAAGTCGATGGCCGAAGTCCTTGTCAAAACTTGGCTGAAGAAGCTTGATGATGTGGCCTTCGATGCTCATAATGTTTTGGATGAACTCAAATATGATGATATCTCTAAGAAAATGAAGAGCGTCAGAGGAGAGAAGAAGGAAAAGGTACTACCATCTTGCTTCCCATCCTTCAATCATTATGTTCGTCGCCGCCATATGGCTGGTAGAATCAACGATATCTTTATTCGTTTTAAGTCTGTTAAAGACGAAGCAGTCGAGCTTCGCCTCCATAGCAGACCCACCATTGAATACTCTCTTCCTGAAGAAACTGATTCACAAACTCTGGATCCAGTTTTTATTGGAAGAGAGAATGATGTTTCAAATATAATTCATAAGATGCTGACGGCTAAAGAACCCTTGTCCGTTCTTCCCATTGTCGGAATGGGTGGATTGGGGAAGACGACTTTGACTCGCAAAGTCTTCAATCATGAAGAAATTAAGTCCCACTTTGGAAAGCAAATCTGGGTCCATGTTTCCCAAAATTTTGATGCATTGGTTTTATTTAAAAAGATTCTTGCACATTTGACATCACGAAGCATGGTAGATATGGTAGATGAGAGTAGGGTGGTTCTTCTGGAAAAGATAAAAGAAGAATTAAAAGACAAAACATGTCTTATTGTTCTTGATGACATGTGGAATGAAGATCCGCAAATGTGGGAAAGCTTTGTAAATTCTTTGTCTGGGATCACTTCTTCTACCAAAGGAAATTTCGTTATTGTTACAACAAGGAGTAATCAAGTTGCTTCGATTGTTCGCACACTTGATATTCATAACTTGAATGTCTTATCGGACGAAGATTGTTTGTCCATCATCAAACAAAAAGTTGTGAGTCAGGCAGAAGATATTCCATCAGGGTTCGAGAGCATTGCAATTAGTATTGCGAAAAGATGTCAAGGTTTGCCATTAGCTGCCAACGTAGCCGGAGGACTACTACACCGTACACCCAAAGATCAGTGGATCTCAATCGCAGAGGGTTGGCTTTCAAATCTTCAAGTTGAAGACAATGATGTCTCGAAGATATTGAGATTAAGCTATGATCATTTGTCTCCACCATCGCTCAAGAGGTGTTTTGCCTATTGTTCGATTTTTCCAAAAGGTGAAGTGATCGACAAGCAACAACTGATTGAGTTATGGATGTCACAAGGATTTCTTCAAATTGATCCTAAAAAAGGCATGGAGGTTGAAGGCAACAAAATTTTCAACTTTCTTGTCCAGAATTCCTTGTTACAAGTTGCAGAGCAAGATAAGTATGCGAACATAACACACTGTAGCATGCACGATCTTATGCATGATCTAGCATGCATTGTGTCAAAGGGCATCTATCAAATTCAATGTATTGGTTGCGAGAATGGCCGAGATGATTCATCTTCTATCCATAAAAAACGTTGGCGTACGTTACTCTTCAAGGGTGAAGAACTCTCTCATACCATGTTCATGGACTTCAAAAGTCTGCATACTTTAACTTTGATGGATAGTGATCTTAAGGAGTTGCCTAGTTCAATCAACGAGCTAATACATTTGAGATATCTTCAAATTTCTCCTAGAGGTATTCAAGATTTGCCTGACTCGATTGGTGATCTCTATCACTTGCAAACACTAAGAGTAGACAATGAGATGAGTAAGCTTCCGACAACCGTACAATATTTGATCAACCTAAGGCATCTTCATCTTTCGGAAAATACAAATTTGCCTCCTAATATCGGAAGCTTAACTTGTCTTCAAACACTAGAATACTATCATGTGGGTATGGAAGAGGATCACAGAATTGGAGAGCTTGGAAAGTTGAAAGACCTCCAAGGTAAATTGTGTATTTCAAATCTTGAAAAGGTGCAGGATCGAAAAGACGCTGAGAGTGCACGTTTATACGAGAAGCCAAAAATATTCAACTTAGTGTTGGAGTGGAGCATGTCCAGAGAAGGCGAAACAAATGATGAAAATGTGTTGGAAGGTCTCAAACCTCATCCAAATGTGAAGAGGTTAGAGATAATTGGATTCAAAGGTGCAAGATTTCCATCATGGACGTTGGATATCACAGACACACTTAATAATTTGATGGATGTATCACTGTGGAATTGCAATGAATGTGAAGAAATCCCAATGATGGGGCAGTTGCCACATTTGAAATCTTTGTGTTTGGATAATCTTGGGAAAGTGAAATCGATATGTTCTTCAATATTCAAGGTGGATAGTAGGTGCAAGGAGAGAAATGTGGTGGTGTTTCCGGTGCTTAAACGACTCGAATTGTCAGAAATGCCAAAGTTGGTAGAGTGGATGGAAATAGAAATGGGTGAAAATGAGCATCCACTTGAAATAAAGGTATTCCCTTGCCTGGAAGAATTGGAGATATATGAATGCAAGCAATTGAGGATGAATCCAAGTCAATTCTCATCATCAAGTCATAAGGAATTATATCCTGCCTTACACATGTGCGGATCTCTTATACATTTCAAAATTGATGGAGTAGAAGAATTGGAATATCTCCCTGATTGGTTTTTTCTCAACAATCAAAATCTCTCAAAATTGATGATCCGGAGGTGTGAGCAGTTGAGAGAGTTACCAGATGGTCTGGAGACCCTCAATTCTCTCAAGTCGTTGGATATAGAAGAATGCCCAAATCTGAAGTCAATAGCATATAGAAGAGATGGAGAATCCCAAGGCTTAACATCGCTTGAAGAATTGTTAATTAGCGGATGCAAAGGGCTCATCAGTTTGCCAAGTGAAATGCTACAGTTAAGTGCTCCCTCACTCCAGACATTGTATTTGAGGGACTTAAGCAGCTTAATGAATTTGGCAGAGATAATTGATTGTATGCCTAAGATGCCTCTTCTCAGAAGACTCGAAATCAGGAATGTTCCGAAACTCATCTCGCCCGCCCCTGTTGTTTTCCCCAACTTGAAATATTTATATTTGAAGGCAGATGATAGAGATTCAAGTGAAAGTGCAAAGAAGGGTGTTGATGGAATGTTGCAAGTTGCATCCCCCCATTCACTTACTTTCTTAAGTTTAGAAGGGATGGATGATTGGGACTCTCTTCCCCATTTGCTTCAACATCTCAATGCTCTTTCGACTTTATTCTTGTTCAATTTCAGAATAGAAGAATTGCCGGAATGGTTTGGGAACCTCACATCTCTACGAACCTTATATTTATGTGAATGTAAGGAGTTGAGGAGTGTGGGAATCATACGATGCCTCAAGAAATTAACTAAACTAGAGATTGAATTTTGTCATCCGGAACTAAAGAGGTGGATTGGACAACAAACTGATGATGTCTCTCATATCCCCAACATACGGGTTGATTGGCATTACTGTCGAGAGGATGGTGTGTGGTAAGTGTAATTATCATTTTAAAATTCACCTGCAACATTATATATATTTATGCATCTGTTTGATTAAAGGATATTTATTAACCTTCCATCTTTTACATTTCAGGATTTTGGATACAACTAGCAGCTAATGTAAGATCAATCTTCACTCTTTCTTTTTTACAAGTGTTTAATTATGGTAGCCTTACTGTTTGTTAAATTGCCTGAATGAGAATACACTATTACTTTCTAGTGTTGGTTGCATTTTCAGTAGGTGAGATACATAACTTGTTATATCATCATTTGCATATAAGTGTATCGACACACATACATGTATAACACATTTACTATTCTCAAGTTTTATCTTGATTACTTTTGCTATTGATCTACTGCCAATCTACGTGATGCAAATAGTTGATATTGCTCGTCAAATGCTTGCCTTAATTCTGTAACTTGACATGCATACTCGTTGCAGCTGCAATGCTCTCGAGCTTCCTAATCAGGTGCTTCTTCGGAGATCTATGTACGTTTGCAGTAGGCAGGCTCCAATGGCGGATGTTAATTTTGCTTGCTTTTCGACTGCCAACTTTCTCTTGAAAGTTAAAACTGTACTTCTTTGGTTATGTGTAATCTTTAAAATCATAATGAGTAAAAGGACTCATGAGGAATTCATCATCATAGATACCTAGTTATGTGTAAAGATTATGATACATACACTTAATTGGATTGTTTCCTTAAAATCATGATGGAGGAATTCATTATCTGTATCAATGATTAAAACTGAATTCATTACCTCTATCACTTCACCTTTCGTTAGATATGGATGGGAAACCCCAATCCGATTAGGATTAGGGAACAATCATACGTTTGGAGATATGGATATTAATTAGCATCTATATGTTGTCAATATGTATCCAAAGACAGAATGTAATTTCAAATCCATCAAAAAAATTAGAGTTAGATTTAAACACAACCTGGATTTAAATAAATGCCAATATGTATCATGGTTGAAACAGAAATAATAAAAAGTGAAACCCATAAGTTTGAAAAGAATATTTAAAAGGTTAATTTGATACAATATATAGTTGTGAAACACATGCAAGTTGAAAGTGGAAATCTAGGCAGAAAAACATTAACCTGCAGATCCTAAATTCAAATAACAAAAGGGGGAAAATTCCTAATCTCCCAAATTCTCAAGAATCCTAATTGAGCAAGGCAATTGAGAAGAAGCATTCCCAGGGAGGGGCGAAGTGGAGGGGGAGTTGGTGAGAAAATCGATGGAGGGCGGTGGAGGGCGGCACATACTGGAACAAATCGATTCACTACCTGAA
This sequence comes from Scutellaria baicalensis, assembly GCA_005771605.1. Lineage (NCBI taxonomy): Eukaryota > Viridiplantae > Streptophyta > Magnoliopsida > Lamiales > Lamiaceae > Scutellaria > Scutellaria baicalensis. Next base: position 19,434,715 of record CM016726.1, read on the forward strand.
TTCATGGGGCGGCGACTCCATTCACTACCAGGTGGAGACAGAGAGGCTGAAGATCCTCCCAATCCCTCCGATCCAGAGTGAAGTTCCTCGTACCTTGGGGAATCAGGGGGGCATCTGCATTTGGTGGACATTCAGACAAACATCACGAGGCCATCCTCCATCGACATCTACGAACTGAAGAAGGATTACTCGGAGTGGTTTGTCCGGTATAGGGTGGATCTTTCGGCCATAGAAGACGCGTTTCCGGAGTGGTTTGTTAAATACTTTTTTTGAATTTTTTGATTTTTTTTCTCTAATTTTTGATTTTTTATATTTTTTATTAATTTTCTATTTCATAGAAATGTAAAATTCATTTCCACATATGTAAAATTTAGCCACGTCAGCGACAACTCAGCTTCAAAGTTAAATTGGGGGCGAGTGCAGTACACTCGCCGGAAATTGGCCCGGAATTTGAATTTTCCGGCCAAATTGGACCTAAATTGGACAAATTTTGAGTTAAGAGGACTAAAATTGAAATTACGATTTTAACAGGACTAAAATCGTACGACAGCCCTGGGGCAGGACCAATTTTGAATTTTTCCCTATATATGTTTGCTTTTCATTCTAGTTATACATGAGGAGATATAGCAGCAGGTCCAATACAGGCAATTGTGTATGTAATTATGTGTGTGTGTATATATAGGTCTTGATTGAACTTCACCCCCACAAGCTAGTAGCACCCCTTGTGTATTGTTGATGTTGATGTCCTTAATGAAACGACCATCAACACCACAACGACATCGATCCCTTCATCGACTGTCGGGGTCAACACCATCTGCTTTGCCACTCTCTCACTAGAAGACTCTGTCACCTGCAATATATTTTGGTTGAGGTTATTAGATCAGTCAATATCATGCCTTTTCCTTCAGCAGCAAGAAGATACTCCCTCCGTCCCGGTCCAAGTTACCTACTTGGACCGGGCACGGAACCTGCAGTTGACTAGGTTACTTTTTGATTAAAAAAATGTTTTTTATACTTTTTGTTGTTGTTTTTTGACTTTTTGGTTACTTTTTGACTTTTTGGTTACTTTTTGATTAAAAAAATATTATTTCTTTGCTATTTTGAGGTTGGCAAGTTCGATTGAGACGGACGAAAATGGCAAGTAGGTAAGTTGGAGCGGGACGGAGGGAGTATTCCTTAGCCATAGCTGGAGCAACCCCCAGAGTCATTGCAGCATCACTGGCACTGATCCCATTCAGTAAGGCCTCTGGTTTCATTGTCAAAGATGTAATCCTATCAAATACCTACACAAGGACAACAGATCAGGATACAATGACACAACCAAGAACTAATATTTCAGCTTTAAATATGTGATAAAGACTTCTTTTTTTCCACAAGTACAATGAAAATTTATTGGAACCCAGAGGAGCTACAACAGGATAACAGCAACTAGTCAATTACGAAAATCCACACAACTCATAAAATAAAATCATATTGAAACAAACAAAGGTTAAAACACTTCAGACAAAAAACCTCCCAAACATTTGCAAGCCACTATAAAAGATCATTGTTCAGACTCCATACCCTGAAAATCATGTTATTAGTGCAAGCTAATGTTAAAATCATGATAACTTAAGAATTATGTGTACTCGCAATGAACTAAAAAAGATAAATAGAAACAAAATCATTATTGCAACTTCAAGCAAGTGTTCACCCATACCGTGTCGCCTCATAGCATCTTTAGTAAGTTTGTTAATTATATCTATTTTTAAAATCATTTTTCCTAATTCACATTTTCTTCCTACACATTTTATGTACCTTTATATGATAATCACCATTGAAGTTTCTTCAATACAAAAATGTTTCAACACATAGCTCAAAAGGTCTATACAGTTGAAGTGGCAGAAGGTACAGACGTTCCAATAGAATCAACTGTTACTAGGGCCTTAAGAGTAAAGAACATGTGGCATTTGTTTTAAGTTTCACACAAAACCTAAAGAAACATGTCTATTTTCCAAGGTTCAGCTTCATATTAACTTGTCCAAGTCACGAATGTAGCCCTCATTCGCCTACAGCCTATTTCACTGAAAGTTGGCTGGTGTTCTACTATTCAAAATAACTTCTTCAAACAGGAGAAAGTGGGTGAAGACACCAAATTTTGGAAAAGCAAACATCCTAAGTACCTCAAAGCACCAGAGACTAAAAGGTAACAAAGTTCAATAGTTAGATTAACAGGGTCAATTGCATGCATTATTCAACTACTCCTCTTTCCTCTGAGCTTCCTAATTACAGCTCTATCCTTGGATGCCCAGACCTCAAAAATATCAAATATTTGATATAATGAAGTAAGAAGCACTTATAAAAAATCAAAAGGAGAGCAAAGAATGAAAAGACATCGTGTAGAATCCGTTTTCAATTGCCCATCGTTTTGCCATTGGAGCTTCATCTTGATCTTTTTTACCTTCATATAGATTTTCTTGTATTTCTATCCAATCAGCATTGCAAGTCATAGTGATAAATAGATATGGTTTTCTATATATTTGGACTAACGTAATACATCAAGGTATCTCCACCGCATATCTCTTGGGCCACCAATAAATGATGCAGGAAGAAAAATTATCGACCCAACTTCACTTCCACGAAATTCACCTTTAAAAACACTATCCATGATCCCTTGGTAGAATTCGGTTCTGAAATTTGATTGGTTCAATCTGAAAATATGTAATCTTGTTGTCTCCAATTTTATACAACTATCGACTGCATATTATTGCAACAATCTACCAGCAAATAATAGAGTAGAGTGTCTTAGATCTTTAATTTGCAACTTATAACAACTGTATTGTCTGCAAGAAACTCTTTTTGCATCTCCTTTCACAACGACTGCTAAGTTTAAAAAAATGGTTAGAATGATTAGAATGAACTGAATTTTATATTTTATACCCGCAAGATAATAATACAAGTGTGCTCAAATCAAAAATCAAATAAATATTATTTTTTTAAAAAGAAAAGACAAACGTTAACATAAAAAAAATGCACCTAGAAAAAAATGTCCTTTCTAAATTGACCATGCATAAAAAAAGGATTGGCAAAAACTTGTATGCCCCTGGGGCACATAAGGGCACGGATTTAAGTGTTATATACATGCTCTTCAGGTGTTATATATATACTCTATAGGTGTTATGTTTTTTGGTGTTATAAATATACCTTACAGGTATCATATGTATATAAGAGAATTCATGTGATACCTGAAGAGTATATACATGATACCTGTAGAGTATATATTTAACATCATATGATAATTAATTTTGGGGCACCATGCCCCTGGGGCACACAAGTGTCACTCAAAAGAATTTTGGTAGATTATTTTGTTGGAGGGATATTTACAAAGTCAACTTGATCAATATAATTTTGTTCTCTATTACAAAATAAACAACAATTTAACATGCCAAAAAATGTCTTAAAATAAATATAATTTTTCTTGTTGATATTTTGAATTGTTTGCATTTACTTACCCTAAATTGTAAAAAAATGTTAAAATAAATATAATTTTCCTTGTTGATATTCCGAATTGTTTGAATTTACTTACCCTAAATGTTTTAGCATTTTATAAATGAAAATGAAAAAACACATAATAAGTAAACTTAAATGACAACAAACAAATCATTTTATGAAAAAAGAAAAACAGTGCTTATGTTAATAAAGACAAAGAGAATAGTGTTTTCCATTGAATGGTTTATTTTCAATATAATTACTAAAACTCTACATTAAAGTTGACTCCATAAAAAATCAAACAACACACTTAAATCTTTTAGACATAATTGCATATTTACTTTAACGACGCAATACATACCTTTTAGCTCCTGTGAGATAATTTCCTTAGGAGTAGATTTTGATGTAGGTCTTGAAGCATTCATCACATCTGACATATTTGCTGTGTATTAAAAAAATGAAAAAGTTAAATTTTGAAAAAAAAACATTCATCACATTTGGTATATTTGTTGTGTATTGAAAAAAATGAAAAAAGTTAAATTTTGAAAAAAAGTTAATTATCTTTTATAAGATATATGTTCTTCAAATATATTAGAACATAAAAGGTACCTTGCACTTTTTCATTTGCATGTTCTTGTATGTCAACCTTATGAATATTTTGGTGTCATCCTGTTTCACCCCTTGGAAATAAAAGAGGGTACTGTAAAGGGCCATAACATCCAAAATAGTACATTATTCTATATTGATTCCCGGAATGAGCACTAACAATAATATCACTTTCAAACCCTACATTATCATTATTTCCCTCAATCCAAACAGCTGCAACTTGATCTGCTGTCGGAGCATTATAAACTCGCTGATCTAATCTCACATCTTTTGTGATGCAAAGTTTTACATCATCTAGAGAACAATACTCCGTTAGTCTTCTAAAGATTTTGACATATGGATTCTCCTCTAGTATTTCAGTGAGCTTCCGAACAATTTCTTTTGATACATGTGAATTAAAAAACATTATATTTTCAGTATTATTTTCAATATCAAAAAAATATAATTGAAAATTAGTTGGTTCTTTCCATTAACATTTAAACTTGGAAGATTGTGATAAATAATTCCTTGTACACGAAAAGTGAAAACTCCTCGTCGTGCTGAAGCAAGCTCTTTATCTAGTTTCACTCCGAATGAAGTGAATGAGAATATGGAATTGTATGAATGTATATTTTTTCGAAAATTAATAAACTCTTCTGACTAAGATGTATATAGTTCGTACAACTTCTCTGGAATTTCTGAATGTGCAAGTTTAACTTTTCCATTATCACAACAAAAAAGTGGGAGGTTCATGCTCAAATCTTGTTGCTCCACAGTGAATGCAACTTAACATTTTTTTTAGTTTATGTTCTTCTGACATTAAAATTCATAATTAGATACATATATTAAAATACAGATTTTTTATTTTAAATGTAAGAAAAAATATTAAAAATATATACCTTCAGAGTTACTTAAATTTGCTTGAACTTGTAAATTACATGTCGCCGGTCTCTTTTCACAATTTTGCAGAACATGTTCTACATAGTTTTTTTCCTGATTATCATTAAGATTTGCATATTTCCTCTTTTGTCCAGCAAGTTTCCTTTAACGCCATTTATATCGGTCATCGGTTGTTCAAATAAAAATTCATCTAATTTTTCCTATATATATTCGTACAATATTGTGCAAAATATATATCAACAAAAGAATAAAAAGAAAGGGTTAGTTCAGTTCATAAACAACAATTAAAAATACATGTACCTTTCAATATTTGTACGTCTTCCTCAAGTTTTCTATACACTGGAGTTGTTGACCACATGAGGTAACCTCTTGCGTGTAATACTCTGTTTAACTCCAAAAGTAGAGCACCGATATAGTCATTATCGAAATCTAGAAACTCTAACCTCTAACATAAAAATCCATCAAAATTAGAATATAATCGTAAACTGATAATATAAAAGTCTATCAAAATTTAGTGTATTTAAATATTTTAATTCAATTTTATTTATATATCGATCATATTTATGCTAAATTTATTATATATTAATTACCCTCTAAGATTACATGTATTATAAGTGTACAAAATAAAATCGTGCATATAAGAAATAGTGAATACAGAAAGTTTAATAAAATCAGTGTATTATATTTACTTATGAATCGTTAGAATATACCATAAATTTAATAAATTGTCAATATAAGATTCTTTCGGTGATAACAAAATCATGAACTTATATAATATGATAATCAAGAAAAGATATAATATGATTACCAAGAAAAGATATAACAAACTCATGAACTCATATAATATGATTATTGAGATTCGATAGAACAAAATTGAGTGAATTAGTTGAAGCTAAATTGGCAAAACTCCTTAATCTTCTATCACATTGAACTTTACACAAACTTTATGTCCCTAAAGACTGCTTTTATTTCACGTTTAAATTGTTTTTACAGAGAGTAAGCTTACATTTAATTTGTATTATTATCGATGTATGAATTAATTACATTACCCAATGTTTAATTGAGATATATTTAATTATAAAAATGAATTAAAATAATTCATTTTTGAATTGTCCAAATTTGGACTCAAAGAGTTGCGTTGTTCAACTTGAGTTGATTATCTTCATAGTTTAGCGTAAACGATAATAAAGTATAAAGTAATTAATTAAACTTATACCTGGCCTGTTTCGGAAGAAAACTTCGATAAATTGTATTATTTCTATTTCTATCTCTTTTTGTTTGAATATTTTCTAGTTTAATTGAAGGATTACTTATAGAGTCTTAGTACTCCTAATTGTATTAGGATTCAATTTCTTTTTGTAACTATATCTTTTAGAATTGCATGAAGTTTAGAATTCTAATTGTATTTGCATGAAGTTTAGAATTCTAATTGTATTAGGTTTCCTGTTTTCAAAATTTGTTTTATTTGGATGGAATCTGTGTTATTTGATTTTCATGTTTCAATTGTATTAACTTGAAATAAATAAAACAAATTGTATTAACTTGTACTAATCTGAATTAATATTGAGTTATAAATTTTATGAGATCTGCTCGTTTCTTAATCTATAAAGATAAAACCTAATATTTACATTAATAATGAAAGATAATGTCATGAATAATTAATTAGATAATATCAAATCGAAATTCTCATGCTCGATTGCTCCGACATTGTTATGTGATAAAATTCCAACATATATATAAAGTTAAATTTATAAATTTACTAATCGTTATATAGATTATTCGTTAAGTTTTAGATATTTTAAATATAAATTTATGTGTATATGTTATTAATAGATATTATTGATGTTATTAATAGATATTATTAAATAATAGATATTATTGATGTTATTAAATAATAGATATTATTGATGTTATTAATAGATATTATTGAATTGAATTACATTATTATCCTTCATAAGAGTATTCTGTAATTAGGACTCTATAAGAGTATTCTGTAATTAGGACTCTAAAATTGACATTATCTAAGAGGGTCAAATTAGACATTACAACATTATCTAAGAGGGTTAAAATAGGCATTACAAAAAATGGACAAAACATTCATACTTATATAGTATTATAGATATCTATTACCTATACAAAATATGATTGTTTCTTTGAGATATGAAATGTTTAATATATTTTTAATAAAGGTAATATAAATTTAAGGCAAAAACTTTTATGCACCGGTTGCATGGATCTGGGATCCGTGCAACCCGGTTGACTTGTTCACGCGCCCAAAATGCATTTTCACGCGCCTCCCACTCGCCTGCACGCGCTCCCACGCGCCTGAACAGTTGCGCTGAAGCTCACCCAAAATTTACTCCAATAGACCAACCTTTGTGTATAGTTAGACCAACTTTTGTGTTATGTTAAACATACCTTATGTAGGTAGGTCTAACTATATACAAAGGTATGACTAACATATATAAATGTATGTCTAACTATATACAAATGTATGTCTAACATATATAAAGGTATGTCTAACACAACGTAAAGATATGTCTAACATAACATAGTGGTATGTGCCAAAATTCAAAAATCAAGCCCAAAAAAGACAAGGTATGAAATTTGGGCAGTATGGTATGTTTAACATAGCTTAAAGGTATGTCTAACATAACCTATTGTTATGTGAATTTTTTTAAAAATCATGCGCGAAAAAACAAAAAAAAGAGGTGGTCCCCCGACCTGGGTGCATGGATCTAACCATGCACCCGATTCACAAGAGACTTACTCCAAATTTAAAGTTATAATAGTAATTTAAAATTTTCATATTTAAACAATTTTACATTAGAATTCTAACTAACGAAGATCATATAAAATTCTATTATGAGTAGACTCCAATCTAATATATATTGTATATCCTTATAAAAGTAAAAAATGATATAAAAGTGAGCAAGTCTTGTGTGAGACCGTCTCACGGATCTTTTTCGTGAGACGGGTCAATCCATAACCCACACTTAGCAATTCATATAAAAGTTTGTGGATATGGGTTCAATTTATGGATTATAAGGATTCGTCTCACATAAACTATCCGTGAGACCGTCTCACATGAGTTTTTGTGTATAAAAGTTATGTTAATATAACATAAATGTTAATATTATTATGCGTAAATATTATTACAATTATTACAATTATTACAAGTTTAAAAGGTATTGAAACCTAATGAGGCAAACACAGAGGACTAAAAATCAAAAGTTGATAGACAGAGAACTAAAAATTTAATGAGTTAAACATAAATGACTAAAAGTCAAAAACTAAAAGATAGATGATTAAATATCCAATAAGAGTATTACATTATTACTCCACATAAAAATACTGCAAACAAGAAATGAGAAATTATATCAAAGAGATATATAAATTCATCAATACATATATGAGTATAAAACACGTCCGTCGTACATGGAGGATGAACTATAAAAGTTACATCAACATAACATAAAAGTTATATAAATTATCATAACGTAATGGTTTTCAACTATATTATCTTACATTTTATATTGAAAAAAATCTAAATATATATTAACTTAAAGATTATGATATTTGTACAAAAAAGTTGTAATCATATAACATAACAATACTCATAAAAATTAGGTGAAATTGAGACTAAGAAAAGAGATTTAAGAAATTTGTGCGAAAAATTAAGAGATTTAATATGTAAAGTCCAATTTAAAAAGTCTCTCCATTTAGATTGAGTTATTTGAAATTCGATCTTTGAAATGAACGTATTTCAAATCCACCCAAATGAGTCAAAATACATTCATAATAAATCTTGGGTCTAATAAGTGCTTGGAATACAAGATTTGAAATGAGATTCAAATATTTGCTCATACCTCTGTATACAAACACAGAATGTAATTTCAAATCCATCAAAATTAGAGTTAGATTTAAACACAACCTATGTTTGCTTTTCATTCTAGTTATACGATTTATGATGCTGAAGTGGCTTTAGAACTATGTGCAGACACATCTGCAGGAAAGCTGACCTCACAAGACAGGCTCTCTTGCAATTTCACTGAGACAGTGGCAGACATAATGGGTCCAATGAAATCTAGAGAATTTTTTTGTTAAGCATAAGAATTTTTGGAGTTTTGGAGTTTGGAGTTTGGCTAATAGTGCATGAAATCTAGAGAATTTTTTTGTTTGCGTGAAAGGGACGAAAATAATAATTTACAAACCTTCTCACAAAAACTAACTCATGCAAAATCTCAATAAAAAATCAAAGAATAATAGAATTTAATTTACATATGTTTGTGTTCCTTAAATTATTATACTTTACTTGTCCAGTAACAAAGTATGGAATCCCACAAAGTATGAAAAGGAAAATTGATGGAATTGGTTCAAGAAAAGTATAAACGTCCTTTTGCACAAAACATGTTGTCGAAGAAAATCTCAATTCCACCAGCCATTTCTATTTTCACCAAGCACCAAAATCTCTCTCTCTCTCTCTCTCTCTCTCTCTCTCTCTCTCTCTCTCTCTCACACACAACCAAAGTATCAATGGAAGGAGGAGATGCTGCAGTTCAAGTTTTAGTTCAAAATCTGATCGACGTTACCAAGGGAGAGATCTCACTAATCCGAGGTCTCAAGAAGAATGCCGAAAAGCTTCAGAACAGTTTGACTCTAATCCAAAGTTACTTGGATGATGCTGAGAAGAAGTCGATCACCGATGAAGCTGTCAAAACTTGGCTGAAGCAGCTTGATGATGTGGCCTTCGATGCTCATGATGTTTTGGATGAGCTCAATTATGATGGCATCGCAAGGAGAATGAAGATAATCAGAGGAGACAAAAAAAAGGTAACATCATGCTTCTCATCCTTTAATCATTATCTTCATCGTCGCAGCATAGCTCTTAGAATCAACAAAATCTATACTAGTTTTGAGTCTAGTTTAGACCATGCAACCAAGCTCAACCTTCAAAGCAGATCCGCGGCGGTTGCATATGCTCTTCCTGAAGAAACTGATTCATTCACTCTTGATCCAATTTTTATTGGAAGAGACAATGATGTTTCAGATATTGTTCATAAGATGCTGACAAAAACTGAAGAACCCTTGTCTGTTCTTCCCATTGTTGGAATGGGTGGACTGGGGAAGACGACATTGGCCCGCAAAATCTTCCACCATGATAGTATTAAGACCCACTTTGGGAAGCAAATATGGGTCCATGTTTCTCGAAATTTTGATGCAATGGTTGTGTTGAAAAAGTTTCTTGCAAACTTGACACATGAAACTGTCCTGGATGAGAGCAAAGAGGTTCTTCTGGGAAAGATACGAAGAGAATTGGGAGACAAAACTTATCTCCTTGTTCTTGATGACGTTTGGAATGAAGATCAGCCAAAGTGGCAAGGTCTTAAAAATTCCTTGTCGGGAATTACTTCTACCAAGGGAAATTTCATCCTTGTTACGACTAGGAGTAAAGAGGTTGCCTCGATTGTTCGCACACTCGATGTTCATGATTTGAGTGTCTTGTCAGACAAGGATTGTTGGTTCATAATCAAAGAAAAAACTTTGAGCAAAGAGGAAGACATTCCTTCTGGGTTTGAAAGCATTGGAAATAAAATAGTAAGGAGATGTCAAGGTCTGCCATTAGCCGTCAACGTAGTCGGAGGACTGCTTCAACGTACACCTAAAGATGAGTGGATCACCATTGCAGAGGGTTGGCTTGCAGATCTTCAAGTTGAAGACAATGATGTCTCAAAAATATTGAGATTGAGTTTTGATCATTTGTCTCCACCATCACTCAAGAGGTGTTTTGCCTACTGTTCGATTTTTCCAAAAGGTGAAGTGATTGACAAGCAACAACTGATTGAGCTATGGATGGCGCAAGGATTTCTTCAAATTGATCCTAAAAAAGGCATGGAGGTTGAGGGCAACAAAATTTTCAACTTCCTTGTCCAGAATTCCTTGTTACAAGTTGCAGAGAAAGATGAGTATGCGAACATAACACATTGTAGCATGCACGATCTTATGCATGATCTAGCATGCATTGTGTCAAATGGCATCTATCAAGTTCAATATATCGGTAGCGAGAATGATCGAGATGATTCATCTTCTATCCATAAAAAAACGTTGGCGTACGTTACTCTTCAAGGGTGAAGAACTCTCTCATACCATGTTCATGGACTTCAAAAGTCTGCATACTTTAACTTTGATGGATAGTGATCTTAAGGAGTTGTCTAGTTCAATCAACGAGCTAATACATTTGAGATATCTTCAAATTTCTCCTAGAGGTATTCAAGATTTGCCTGACTCTATTGGTGATCTCTATCACTTGCAAACACTAAGAGTAGACAATGAGATGAGTAAGCTTCCGACAACCGTACAATATTTGATCAACCTAAGGCATCTTCATCTTTCGTATAATACAAAATTGCCTCCTAATATCGGAAGCTTAACTTGTCTTCAAACACTAGAATACTATCATGTGGGTATGGAAGAGGATCACAGAATTGGAGAGCTTGGAAAGTTGAAAGACCTCCAAGGTAAATTGTGTATTTCAAATCTTGAAAAGGTGCAGGATCGAAAAGACGCTGAGAGTGCACATTTATACGAGAAGCCAAAAATATTCAAGTTGGTGTTGAAGTGGAGTATTTCCAGAGAAGGTGAAACAAATGACGAAAATGTGTTGGAAGGTCTCCAACCTCATCCAAATCTGAAGATGTTAAAGATACATGAATTCAGAGGCACAAGATTTCCATCGTGGACATTGGATATTGCAGACACACTTAATAATTTGATGGATGTATCACTGTGGAATTGCAATGAATGTGAAGAAATCCCAATGATGGGGCAGTTGCCACATTTGAAATATCTGACTTTGAAGGGTCTGGGGAAAGTGAAATCTATACGTTCTTCAATATTCAAGGAGAGAAATGTGGTGGTGTTTCCGGTGCTTAAACGACTCACATTGTCAGAAATGCCAGAGTTGGTAGAGTGGATGGAAATAGAAATGGGTGAAAATGAGCATCCACTTGAAATAAAGGTATTCCCTTGCCTTGAACACTTGGAGATATCTGAATGCAGAGAATTGAGGATGAATCCAAGTCAATTCTCATCATCAAATCATAAGGAATTATATCATTCCATACACATGTGCGGATCTCTTATATATTTCGAAATTAAAGGAGTAGATGAATCGGAATATCTCCCCCATTGGTTTTTTCTCAACAATCAAAATCTCTCCGAATTGAGCATAAGGAACTGTGGCAAGTTGAGAGAGTTACCAGATGGTCTGGAGACCCTCAATTCTCTCAAGTCGTTGGATATATGGGATTGCCCAAATCTGAAGTCAATAGCATATAGAGGAGATGGAGAATCCCAAGGCTTAACATCGCTTGAATCCTTGTCAATTCAAGAGTGTGAAGGCCTCCGCATTTTTCCATGTGAAATGCTACAGTCAAGTGCTCCCTCACTCCAGAATTTGTCGTTGTGGAATTTAAGCAGCTTAATGAATTTGGCAGAGATAATTGATTGTATGCCTAAGATGTCTAGTCTCAACTCACTCCAAATCTGGAATGTTCCGAAACTCATCTCACCCGCCCCTGCTGTTTTCCCCAACTTGAAATATTTATGGATGAAGGCAGATTATAGAGATTCAAGTGAAAGTGCAAAGACGGGTGTTGATGGAATGTTGCAAGCTGCATCCCATTCACTTACTGACTTATGGTTAGAAGGGATGGAGGATTGGGACTCTCTTCCCCATTCGCTTCAACATCTCAATGCTCTTTCGACTTTATTCTTGTTCAATTTCAGAATAGAAGAATTGCCGGAATGGTTTGGAAACCTCACATCTCTAGAGTATTTAAGTTTAAATGAATGTAAGGAGTTGAGGAGTGTGGGAATCATACGAAACCTCAAGAAATTGACTGAATTATGGATTCAAGATTGTGATCCGGAACTAAAGAGGTGGATTGGACAACAAACTGATGATGTCTCTCATATCTCTAACATAGAGGTTGATTTGCATCGCTTTCGAAAGGATGGTGTGTGGTGAGTGTAATTATCATTTTCAAATTCACCTGTAACATTATACATATGCATCTGTTTGATTAAAGGATATTTATTAACCTTCCATCTTTTACATTTCAGGAATTTGGATACAACTAGCAGCTAATGTAAGATCAATCTTCACTCTTTCTTTTTTACATGTGTTTAATTATGGTAGCCTTACTGTTTGTTAAATTGCCTGAATGAAAATACACTATTACTTTCTAGTGTTGGTTGCATTTTCAGTAGGTGAGATACATAACTTGTTATATCATCATTTGCATATAAGTGTATCGACACACATATATGTATAACACATTTACTATTCTCAAGTTTTATCTTGATTACTTTTGCTATTGATCTACTGCCAATCTATGTGATGCAAATAGTTGATATTGCTCGTCAAATGCTTGCCTTAATTCCGTAACTTGACATGCATACTTCTCTTCTTCGGAGATCTATGTACGGTTGCAGTAGGCAGGCTCCAATGGCGGATTGCTTTTCGACTGCCAACTTTCTCTTGAAAGTTAAAACTGTACTTCTTTGGTTATGTGTAATCTTTAAAATCATAATGAGTAAAAGGACTCATGAGGAATTCATCATCTTTGATACCTAGTTATGTGTAAAGATTATGATACATACACTTAATTGGATTGTTTCCTTAAAATCATAATGGAGGAATTCATTATCTGTACCAATGATTAAAACTGAATTCATTACTTCTATCACTTCACCTTTCGTTAGATATGGATATGGGAAACCCCAATCCGATTACGATTAGGATTAGGATTAGGGAACAATCATACGTTTAGAGATATGGATATTACTTAGCATCTATATGTTGTCTTGTTAGACTTGTTGTAAGATAATAAGTCAAATTCAATTCTACATCATCTTAATTCCCTTTCATTTTTAAATATAATATCAAAGAAATGAAAAGCAAACCTATAATATACATGAAATGAGAAATTATATCAAAGAGACATATAAATTCATCAATACATATATGAGTATAAAACTCATCCATCGCACGTGGAGGATGAACTATAAAAGTTACATCAACATAACATAAATGTTATAAATTATCATAACGTAAAGGTTTTCAGCTATATTATCTTACATTTTATATTGAAAAAAATCTTTAAGTATATTAAGTTAAAGGTCATGATATTTATACAAACGCTAGATCCATGCAACTGGTGCACAAGAACAATACTTATAAAAATTAGGTGAAATTGAGATTAAGAAAAGAGATACAAAAAATTTGTGCGAAAAATAAGAGATTTAATATGTGAAGTCAAATTTAAAAAGTCTCTCCATTTAGATTGAGTTATTTGAAATTCGATCTTTGAAATGAACATATTTCAAATCCACCCGAATTACTCAAAAGGTATTTGAAATCCATCCATAATAAATCTTGGGTCAAGTGTTTGGAATACAAGATTTGAAATGAGATTCAAATATTTCCTCATACCTCGTATCCAAACACAGAATGTAATTTCAAATCCATCAAAATTAAAGTTAGATTTAAACACAACCTGGATTTAAATAAATGCCAATATTTATCATGGTTGAAACAGAAATAATAAAAAGTGAAACCCATAAGTTTGTAAAGATTATTTAAAAGGTTAATTTGATACAATATATAGTTGTGAAACACATGCAAGTTGAAAGTGGAAATGTAGGCAGAAAAACATTAACCTGCAGATCCTACACAACCTATGTTTGCTTTTCATTCTAGTTATACATGAGGAGATATAGCAGCAGGTCCAATACAGGCAATTGTGTATGTAATTATGTGTGTGTGTATATATAGGTCTTGATTGAACTTCACCCCCACAAGCTAGTAGCACCCCTTGTGTATTGTTGATGTTGATGTCCTTAATGAAACGACCATCAACACCACAACGACATCGATCCCTTCATCGACTGTCGGGGTCAACACCATCTGCTTTGCCACTCTCTCACTAGAAGACTCTGTCACCTGCAATATATTTTGGTTGAGGTTATTAGATCAGTCAATATCATGCCTTTTCCTTCAGCAGCAAGAAGATACTCCTTCCGTCCCGGTCCAAGTTACCTACTTGGACCGGGCACGGAACCTAAGAAAATGCAGTTGACTAGGTTACTTTTTGATTAAAAAAGTGTTTTTTATACTTTTTGTTGTTGTTTTTTGACTTTTTGGTTACTTTTTGACTTTTTGGTTACTTTTTGATTAAAAAAATATTATTTCTTTGCTATTTTGGGGTTGGCAAGTTCGATTGGGACGGACGAAAATGGCAAGTAGGTAAGTTGGAGCGGGACGGAGGGAGTATTCCTTAGCCATAGCTGAAGCAACCCCCAGAGTCATTGCAGCATCACTGGCACTGATCCCATTCAGTAAGGCCTCTGGTTTCATTGTCAAAGATGTAATCCTCCTATCAAATACCTACACAAGGACAACAGATCAGGATACAATGACACAACCAAGAACTAATATTTCAGCTTTAAATATGTGATAAAGACTTCTTTTTTTCCACAAGTACAATGAAAATTTATTGGAACCCAGAGGAGCTACAACAGGATAACAGCAACTAGTCGATTACGAAAATCCACACAACTCATAAAATAAAATCATATTGAAACAAACAAAGGTTAAAGCACTTCAGACAAAAAACCTCCCAAACATTTGCAAGCCACTATAAAATCACAAACTTTACTTTATTTCATTTGTAATTATGATCAAGTTTTTCATTTGGAATTTCAATCGATTTTATAAATTCAACACATATTACATGAAATTTTGTATTTCTTACGATGTTAACCAACAAATAATTTTTGAATATGTTGTATTATTTCATTTTGATGATCTCGACTTTTTCCAACTACAAGTGATTTAGTTTAATTTTATTTCTAAAGGTTGGAATTAGAATGAATTTAGGGTATATTTATATTTATATTTAGGTTGGATAAACAATTTTATCGGTTGATCCACAAAAATGAATGCACGTTAGAGATAGTATGCATTCAGAATTATTGATATTGGTTCTTTTTCCACTTAAAATAAAATCGTGAGTGCATTTAAAATAAGATCTTCTCTAATTAGAATTGTTTCAAAAATATTTTAATTTTATCATTATATATAATATATGAAAAGATATAAAACGAATAAAATAATAAACAATATTTCTTTAGTTATTTCAATATTAAAAAATAAGCTAATATTAAAAATATATATTTATTGATAATTAATAATTTAATAGGTGATAATTTATTGAATTTAATTGACATTAATAATATATAATATAATATAATATAATTGTATTTTGATAGGAAATCAAATATTGAATGAAAAAGTGACATGTATACTTAAATGGCTATTATTTTTGTATATATGAAGATTAAGATATGTCAATTAGATATTCATAAAACATAAAAATTATGTACTCATTGTACAATACTCCATTTAATTATAAAAAGTTTCATGTAACTAATAATATGGTAAATAGCTTTAAAAAAATGTTTTTTTAATGAGTTTGAGTGATCGGAAGAGAAAGACAGTAAAAACTAAAAAGTTTGTGAGAGGTAGTTTAAACTTTAGTCATCTCACAGTCTATATATTTATAAAAGTAATTAGATGTTACAAGCCTCATGTTAGCTTTAAAAATTAATTGAAATAGGTAAAATAGATTTTTTTATTTTTTATGAATCTACTAAACAGTAATCCTTTATATATAATTAAAAAAAACAATCATAAAGGACACTTGTCAATCTCAACAATTTTTCTCAATTTAGTTTTTCTTTCTACAAATTAAATATATTCAAATCTAAAATATTGCTTTAATGATATATACATTAATGTTGATAATATAAAATTTTTAACTTAATCTTCTAAAGTATCACATACTAGAAAAATGATTTATAAATTTTAGAATTGTTAATTTAAAATTTTAGAGTGAAATATAAATAAATAAATAATGAAAAATAAAAAAAATGTGGGTTTGATTTACAATAAATTATTCAAATATTTCAAACTAATTAATTAATAACTAGATTATATAGTTTTGAGAATATATGTAAAATATGAAATTTATTTTAAAATATGACTTTCACTTTTTTTATCAAAAATAAAATTTGATGGTTTGAATAAAATATATAATAATATTTAAATTTTCTAAATAATAGAGAAAGCAACAATCATATTATTTTACTAATGAAATATATATTTCAACAACTGGATAAAATATAAATCAAATTGTGTTGTTATTAATATTAAATTAAATGTTGTGCAAAGTATAAAACCGAACCATATAGATATTTTCTTACATAAATAATAGTTAATCTTTTTTTTTCAAATTTACTAAATTTAATTAAATTTTGTAATCCCGTATATTACACGGATTCTATATTGGTCCTTTATTTAAGACTATATTTATTCACAACCCAACTCAACCCAACATTCTAATAAAAATATCATTTCTCTCCCATCCACATATACAACTTAAAACCCAACCCAACCTCCAACTCTTCAAGTTAGTGATAGTAACTCAACCTGTAAAATATTGTTTTTCTTATTATTTATTATTGAATATTATATATAATCAATTTTTTATTCAAAAAATGTAAGAAATATATAAAAAAATATTTGATATTCTAAATTCGATATTTATACTAAGAATTTTTTTACCATACATTTAAAATAAGCTACTAACACAATTAAATTAGGATTTATTGTGATTGCATCATCAATATGTCGATCAATTTGATGATTTTGTTGAACCACTCGTTATCCCCATTCATCAAATTCGGTGAAATTGAAAGAACCGAAACTTGAACCGAAATCAATGGATGAGTTTTCATTGAGAGACATTTGTGAAATGAAATGGTAAACTAGTGGATATGAATTATATTTGAGAGGAAGTAAAATAGTAAAGATGTAGATTTTGGTGTAAGTTTGAAATGGATCAAACAAAAATATATAGACAAAAACATGTGAATGGTTTTTGGGAAAAGAGCATGTGAATGCTTTTGGGAACAAGAGCAAGTGAATACTAGTGTGTGATGCATGTGAATTTAAGAGACAAGCATGTGGAGCATGTAAAGCAGATGTTGACAACTCACACATAATTGGACGTGAATAAAATAGACAATTGCATGTGGAACTTGTAAAGAAGGTGTTGACAACTCACACACAATTGCATGTGTTAAAATTGACAATTGCATGTGGAGTATTATCATTTAAAGCATTTGAAATGCATGTGTTTAGTTTAAAGTATTATCAAGCATCATCTTTTCTATCCATAAATATAACAAAGTTTTAAAAATGATTCAAAGTAGAAAAGACAACTTCTTTACATAATGAAATTGACTAATTAAAATTACAAAAACTTAACTAAAATAACACAAATTAAAATATTTTTATTGATGTACATATAATTTTTATTGATGCTTTTCTTTTTGTACCAAATGAAAAATTGTTACTTTGTTATCATCGAGGGACTGTTTATGATGACTTTTAAATAATCGAGTGACTTATAATGACTCAATACATATGAGTATCATAACTGAAATAACCTCTCTATTTTATGGTACCAAATCTAATACTAATCATTTTTTAATTGTGAAAAATATATAAAACTATAAAAATTACAATAGAACCCTTCCATCATTTGACAAAATGACCTAATCTTGTGTGGCCATTATATGAGCTATTTATGTCTTTTTTATTGGGCGTTGACTGGTCAACATTGAGACCCTTTGACTCAAAAAAAAAAAGGCTTGGAAATTTTAAGAAAGTCAACCTGATGCATGAATGATGAGATGAGTACTGCAAAGCTCTCCTCATTTTGCTTCAAACATGTCATGAATGTGATACAAAACAGATGATAAATTGAAGCTCCTCTTCATCTTGATCTTAATTTCCTTAATTTGTAGATTAATTAGTGATGAAGATGTTTGCAAATCTCTCTTCATTTTCTCTTCCGACTCAAAGATGATCCGAAGCATTGTGACAAACAGAACAATAGTCTTCTTTACAGGCTTACAGCTTTATTTTCATGATATATATGTTCAATTAATGCAGAAATTGATGACCAAAAGATAATAGTACTAATAGTATTTATACATGTCCAATTTGCCTCATCAATAACCTCCGGCAAGTCCTTGAAAATTATCGCGGATATAACTCAGAGACGGACAAATCATTTCGAGTAGTTGAACCTTCAGATATAACTGCTTTTGCATTTGATGTAGAGTTCGTCTCTTGTGTATAAAATTCTTGATCAACATCCGGTCCAAAACGACTAGCCATGTAAAATGCAGGCTCTGAAGGTACTACCAGTGTCATAGTGGCACTACTAAGCATTAAGACAATAGAACTCATCGTCGGCCTATCCGTCGCATTTTCTTGAACACACAACAATCCCATGTGAATGCACCTCGACATCTCACGCATTGAACCACCACCATTCGTTAATAGTATGGGATCTATAGTGTTTTCAGGTGTACCTTGTTGCCAATTTTTCCATGTCTGAGAATGTAATAATGTTAATAAGTTGGTTAATTCCGGACTAATATCAAAAAAATTCATGTCCAATACTTACAGAAGTCAAGAGGTCCTCCACTTGCTCTCCATTTCGGGTATAGTTATTTCTCTGACCACTGATGATTTCCAGGACCAACACTCCGAAGCTAAATACATCTGATTTAACAGAGAAGTGGCCGTGCATTGCGTATTCGGGCGACATGTATCCGCTGCATATGAATGTAATGGAAACAGTAGTGGTTAGAAATGAAGAATCACGTGGATTATATATATACGAGTATCAGCACATGCATTGTATGTGGATAATGAATTATTTAAATCAAAAATATTATAATACTATTAACGTTAAGTAATATTTTTTTTATAAGGATATACAATCTATATTAAATTAAATTAAATTCAAAAAATATATAATAAATTAGTCATACTCATAATAGAATTCTATATGATTTTGGTTTAGAATTCTTTTGTAGAATTATTTAAATATGAAAATCATAAATTACTATTATAACCTTAAATATAATCTTTATTAACGATAAATTAGGTCATCCATATTTTGTAAGAAATATTCATACTTTTATATAGATAATAGATATATATAGCTCAAAAAGTGATCTTTTGGCAATCGATTAGAAGAGACACAAAACTTACTAAGTTCCAACAATCCTGCTAGTGTTTCTTTGAGTTTCATCTTGCTCAAATAGCCTTGCCACGCCAAAATCTGCAATTTTCGGGTTCATATCTCCATCTAAAAGTACGTTACTAGCTTTGAGATCACGATGGATTATCTTGAGCCGTGAATCTTCGTGCAAATACATAAGTCCTCTCGCGATACCCAGTATGATTCCGTAGCGTTTATCCCAATCCAAATACGACCGTTTTGTTGGGTCTGTCGAGTTAGTATGAATCATTATGAATGAGTGACAAACACACATGCACAAAGATTTCGATTTATTTGATGATACTAAATAAACAAAGAAAAAGCATTACCAAATATGAAGTGGTCTAGGCTAGCATTCTCAACAAATTCATATATCAGTGCCCTCTCCATTCTTTCAATGGAGAAACCTAAAAGTCTAACCAGATTCTTATGCTGAAGTTCGGCCACCAACAACACCTCGTTCTTGAACTCAATGTTGCCTTGCCCCGAGTTCTTAGCCAACCTTTTCACTGCTATATCTTGCTCCTTCAAAAGTTTCCCCTGCATTCAAAACACAAAACAATCAAATCAACGTACTTATCGACCTGGATGTGTTCGTTTCATCTTGCACATTGCATCAAATTTTCACCCGATAAACTGCCCCGAATCCTCCCTGCCCCAGCTTGTTAGCTTCGGCAAAATCATTCGTTGCAGCTCTTATTTTGCCAAAGTCATATTGCAGGGATTCGTTGTTGCTAATCACACCAGTAGTTAATTCACCATCACCACCTAAAAGAAAGAGAGTTTGAGGTTACTAATACTAGCCATTGAATTAACTTGAACACACAATGGATAAGGAGACGAATAAACATCGATCTTACTCCATGAGAGCTCTTGTCCCCTCTGCTTCATTCTTTTCCTCAGGTAAATGAAAGCAAAAGCTGCAAGTATTATCACACACACACCAATTGGCACAACAATGCTAATAACAAGTCTTGTCGTGTCATTATTATCGCTCGTTCCTGCCAATTTCAAAGGCATATAACATCAAGATCCACAACATTTAATATACACCAAATTTTCATAAACCGTAAGACTCCATTTAATTTGAGAGATTTGAAATGTATTCTGTGTTTGAATAGATGTAGATTTGGAATCCTATCATTCTCATTTTAAACTACATTTTTAATATGTAGGTGGATTTCGAATCCACTCCAACCAGTGGCAGAAGGAGTACAGGTACATCGGGTGCATCGGAGGATGAAAATATGGCCAAATATCACAGATGTATTTCTGATATATTGCAAATTTGAATATTGCATATGGATATCAGAGGGACGCAAATTTGAATAATGCGATATGAATATTAGAGGGTAATATTTTTTCACAAGTAATTTCGATATCGTTATCTACCATTCGTAGTACAAAATTGGATGAAAATTGGGAAATATCATGGATATATCCCACAATATTGCAATTGGGAAAATTCATTTTTAGTCCTTCCCCAAAGCTATTGTCCGTATTTAGTCCTATAAAAACACACTTTTTTGATCGTGTTTACTTGAGGCGGGTCAACTTACAACTCATATTTCAAAGTTCTTATTTAAAATTTTTATGGGTGAATTACAAAACTCAAGTCTAACTATGACTATTTTTGCACTAAGGTAGTTAAACTTTAAGAGTACTCCATTTGGATGAGTGATTTGATGGGGGATTTGAAATTTATGGTAGTAAATCCACTTATAGTGTTTGGATGAATGTGGATTTGAAATGATCATGGTTTGCTATATAACGAGAATTTGAAATCTACTCATTTGAAATTCTAAATTTCAAATCACTCTATTTAAATGGAGCCTAAAAGTTTACTGTATAACCGTGGACCTTTGCGAATTCAGAATTTAACTGGAATCAAATAATTTTTTTTATTTTTTTAACCTATTATATACAACGTTTATGTACATTATTTTTCTACTCAATTCATTCCAAAATAAATATTATTTTAGGGCTTCGTACACATATAAAGGAAGTGTGATATTAAAAAACACGATGATATACCCTCATTAAAAGTAGAATAATAGTACTATTTATTTTCATTAATTACTTTGTCCATCATTTAACTAAAGAACACTAAATGAAGATATTTTTGGTAGAATATGGAAAAAAAATATTACTTGAATTTCTAATAAGACTTATCTTGAGACTTTTTTGTGTTGTTGCTAAACCGACTTATTTTAGAATATATGAAATATTATTGTTTATTATTCATATCCTATTTTAAAATCATGGACTTGAATGGATTTCAAAACTCATTCATTTCAAATTTTGGATTTCAAATAAACATGTCTAAATGGAGCCCAGTATAATACCTGGCGGCGGAGGTGGTGGTGGAAGCAGGGCCCGGAGTTCCCCAAGCCTCGTCGCGTTGTAGAAGGAATAAAGATCGTAACGAAGATTGCAGCTAGGCATGAGAATCCTCACCCCTCTGGAAATAAAACAGCAACTTTGCATGTACTGCAGGGCCTGGGCCAAGCAACCGCCGCAATCTGTCGGGCTCAAATCCGGAGTACACTACACCAGCGCGTAAAGGGTCTGAGTGTCCAACATTCTCCGGTCCCCTGCACCAGCTTTCAGGCCGGGCCCTCGAAAAGCTGCCACGGCCCGAACATCACCCAACCAGAGGCGGATCTACATGAGACCAAGGGGGTGCAAGTGCACCCCCATGAATTTTTTTTATATATATTTACTAATATACTCCTAACCATTTACATAATTACAATTTTGCCATTTATATATATATATATATATATTCATTTACATTCTAACCTTTATACAATGCATTATATATTATAATTATTAAGATTTGAATATCATTATTCATATTCATTAATTGATTCAATTATTTGTTTATTTGTTTATACATTAGGGTTTGTGTATTTTAAAAAATGTGTATGAAATATATTGATTTTATGATATTTGTGTTGTGATTTCAATGAGTTCATGATTTGAGTTGATATTATAGTTTTAATTTCGTATGGAATTGAAGTTATATATTTCATGTATTGTATTCTCATGATGTGGTTTACATCTCAAAGATTGTTCCTCTTCTTTTGACATAGAAAAAATACTCAAACTTGCCACATTTTATCAATTCGAGTTTTCAAGTATTGATTTGATGACTCTAGAATGAAATCTCGACATATTCATTGAAGATATGCAAAAGG
Organism: Scutellaria baicalensis; assembly: GCA_005771605.1. NCBI lineage: Eukaryota > Viridiplantae > Streptophyta > Magnoliopsida > Lamiales > Lamiaceae > Scutellaria > Scutellaria baicalensis. Next base: position 19,458,074 of record CM016726.1, read on the forward strand.
ATGATAGGTTTCAAGATTTACTTGATCTTGATACTCTTTCGAAGAAGCTAGTAGAAACAAATAAGCATGTCACTTATCCGTTACTGTATTTGTTTATCAAGTATGTATTTGCATATTTTAGTCGAACAACTTTTACGTACAATGTTTTTCTGTTATATATTTAATTATTCGTTCGCACCCCCATATTTCAAATCCTGGATCCGCCACTGCACCCAACAGTCTTGTCCTAGTCTCCGTAAAGTCATTTGTTGTCAGCGAAGGCCCGGTGTTACTCAATCGGACCGCGGGTGTTGTTGTGTTGATACCATATATTGTCTCGTTCGAGTAACGAAGCATGCAATTATCATGCCACAGCATAGCCTGTTTCTGAACCGGGCATCGTTCTGGTAGTAAAACCGAGATCCTTTGGACACATGCTCGACACTGGTCCGGGGTCTGGTCGGCTCGGCAGAGAATGAGGGCGTTAACTCTGTCTTGGTTCTGCCCCGACGAGGCGTTGTAGAAGCCTTCGTCTTCGATGTTCGGAGAGAGAGAGGATAGAAGGGTGTTGAGATTAGCTCTGTAAGTGCTGTTGCTTGTATAATTCCCAGTTGTCCCACAAATATGAGCAATATTCTCATCTTGGGCTCTAACAGAAGCTGCAAGTATGTGTAGAATCACACAAAGTTTCCAGATTTTACTGCCCATGAGTATTGTCTTTGATCTCTCTCTCTCTCTAGGAAGACATGTTTGTTTGAGAGTGATGAAGGCAAAGAGCAGGACTTTTACATGCTAGATTGTTTACAATTCAAACGCGAATAGTACTCATTTTGTTTCAATGACTTTTATATGCAAGATTGTTTACAATTCAAAGAAGTTTCGTCTAGGAATTTAGTAAGTGAAAGAGACAGGAGTTGATGATGATAATGATAGTTATTTCAATTCTAGACGATTTTTTTATGTAGAAGGAGCCTACATTTCAAGTTAGGCGCCTTAAACCTAAATTATTAAAATAGTGGTTATCAAATAAGGGAAAAAAAAAACACACAAATATTTATATATGCGAGTCATGCAACTTCGGTCATATGATCTGAAAGGTACGTGATTTTCACATTCAAAACGCACGTTCTCACTCACCCCCAAATTAGTGCTCAAACCTTCATTTGTGTCTTAACCTTTTAGTTATTTCGTCAAACCTTCTGTTATGTTCGCATAAAAGGTTATCTCGTGAGTAATTTTAGGCCTGCAAAAAGGTGGATCAACGTAGATTTGACACACGGTCAGTTGGGCTTTCAGTGGGTTGACCGACCTCTATTTTTATAAAAAAAAAAAATTATTGGATATATAAATGAAAAATTATTAAATGATGATAATTCTTATCAAGTGTAAGTATTAATGAATTACAAAATATTAATATGAATCATTTATTTATGTAAATGAAGAGATTTTGAGGAAATTAATTAATTTTTCTTCGTTAATTGTTGGATTAGGTTGTGTTAAGCTTTTGATGTCTATCTCAAGAAAACTCTACCCGACCCAACCCGACCCCACCCAACAAAAACAAAATGTGGGTTATGAAGGGTTATGGACCGGCCCACTCTACCACGGGTCTCTATTGACAGTTCGGTCCTTATCTCAAGAAAGTAAAAGAAAATTGAAGAACTAAAATATTTGCTTCACACGCGAAAATGTCCCAACATGGAATTAATCAATAATGGAATCATAACTGTTCATATCCTTTTACAATATTTAGTATAAGGGTATAAAAAAAAAATTCTCAAAAAATATTACTGTATTTTTATTGTATACATACAGTATAACTTAAAAGCGTATTTGAAGATCATTTTTAATGTTGATGAAAATTACTGTAGTTTGATACCAAACTTCTACGTAAGATTAAAAGATCTTATTCGTATTTTAAACTATAGAAGTCTCGTTTATATATAATAATAATTGAACTTTGAAGCTCAGTAGTAATACAAGTTGGCTGATATTGATAAACATTGCTGCCATTGTTGAATTTGCAACACTATAATTTCTCAAAAATGTGCAAATCTTGATCGACAAACGAGCATACATTGTCGTTGTTTTCGTATTTTCTTTCTATCAGAAAGAAAAGACAAAACATTATCATGAACTAAACGAAAAGATAGAGATCATGAGGGACTAAAACGAGCATGACGGATCAAGATAGCGCGCACCACTCCAAAACGTGCCATGCACCCTCGATTGATCTCCCTTTATCACAGTCGTTAGAAAAACCGGGAAAAGTTAGGGTTAAGTTAGTCGACATGCATGCCTTCCCTAGCTATTGTGTGAGAGGCATACATTCAAGCTCAATCTCCAACACTCCTCGTTCAACATGTTGCAACTTAATTGAGATCACTTGTTTCACCATACCTTTTTCAAAGGTGATAACACCATCACTCACTAGTGTATTCTCTTGGCTTGCTTTCCACGTTCCGAGATGAGTTGACTCACTGAGTGAGGACGATTCTGAAGCCTTTGCAGCGGAGAGTAATGGTTGAATATCGATCTCTGCATCTCCCATAAAATCATCCGTTGAGAACGTATCCTTATCATAGACAAGCTGTAAAATATTATATCGAATCAACTGCTAATTCAAATTTGACATCAAAAAACCTAAAGAATGGGTTTAATGCATTAGGTGTGTGATAACATCAAATGGGAGGCTATGATCATGAATTTCACGGGTTAAAATCATTTCTGGTGGTGTCTTCTGATTTTTGTTCCATAAGTATCACAAGTTTTCAATTTAGCCCCACAATTTAAGAAATTGACATCCAATTTTGGTGAATTTCGACGAAAAATGCTACGTGACAAATTCTCATTCATGCATGGAATGCCAAAATCAAAATCTTAATAAGTATTTTCCGAAAAAAATCTAATTTTCCAGGAAAAGTTAATGAAGTCAAACAACTTTTAACTAAATTGAACATCGTTATAATTATGAAACCAAAATCGGAAGACATAGGTATGGGACCAAAGAAAGATTTTAGCCCTAACTTACACTCTTCCTAATGTTTCACATTGCAATGTTCAATTTTCAACATGATGAAATTTGAGCATTTGCAATTCTTACTTTTTTGTTCATGTTGTAGGGGGGAATGCAAAAGTGGTCCCATTCAAAATAAAAAATCGCAATGTGACATTTTCCGGCAAATTCCTAATGTCTGGCTACTTTAGGACTCCAACCACGATAAATAAAGATGAAGATCAAGTTTGCAATTTTCTCTTTTATTTGCATATAAAGAAATCCTACCAACTTTAGAGGAGGTACGTTTCCTGGAATCGACAACATTAGACTTTCGTTCCAAATAGGGTTGAGGTTACTCTTTATGGATCGTGTCTTCACCGACTGCAATAAAAAGTAGACTTAGATCAATATTAACAAACATGTTCATAACAGAATGAATGATTTAGAAGAAGAAAGAGTACTACTTGATTTCCCAATGAGAGGATAACATAGGGATCACTAGTCATCATGTCTCGGACAGCTAGATTCGTGCCTCGTACTATATTAACCTTAATAAGTCCAACAAACTCAACCATCCCTGCCTATACTACATAAACTCGAATCAGTCATTAACTTGAAACAAAAATCTTGCACATGAAAATCTTGCACAAAACCTTACCATTGAGTTACTTTTCTTTGTTGTCTTGTTTTCAGCTCGTTTCTTGCTATTGCGAAATGCCAGGCCTAGGCCCTGAATGAGGTGGGCCGTTGGCTGCTTCTCATAGTGTTTCTTCGAGACTGGCACTATTGAAAAACAGCTTGAAGAACTGCGTTGGGAAGACGGAGACGATGTGGATGGAAACGGGCAAGATAGCTGGTAATCTCCATCCAAAAACTGTTGAAACTCGTACTTTCTCCTGAAAATCCACAATTAATGTGAACTCGTATTCAGACACAATACACACACACACACACACACACTAGTGATCAAGAAAATGTTAAACAAGTGTTGTTGTCTTGGTGCTACCTTATGAAATCAGAACGCTCTTCTGCAGACGAATCAGGCTTTGGTTTTTTATAGTTATGAGGAATCTGAGCTTCAAATTTTAAGTTCACGGCAATATTTCCACCCTTTTCAGTTAAAGCATCAATTTGCTCATGTGTCCATTCATCAAGCTTCACTGAGAATACCTACATCATGAACATGTATATACAGAGTTTGGCCAAAACTGAAAACAACAGAGTGGGATAAAGAAAAACGAAAATCTCAATTTTCGTCTTGTAACTTAGGTCTTGTCCACCTCTTTTACAACTAACTTTATATGCTTTAACTTTTTCCAATTTTGAAGCTCTACATTTCAACTGATCACCTCAAATGTCAACAATACATGAATTCAACATCTAAATGACTCTCTACTTAAACCAAATGTTATGTTTCCTCTTATAATCCATGTTGACAAAAACCTTCGAAAACAAAATTGGAATGCTCATTCTTGAACCTTGTTTTTATGCATTTGTTGAATTGTTTTAGGGGTTCTAATCTTCACATGCTAAGCATCATTATTTTTATAAATCTTTATTAGATTCATACATATATATCTCATCCATCAAGTGTTTATTTTCATCGTAAATCTTTTTCTTTCCTTTTTATTTGTATTCACTTTTATTAATATCTTTTTATGATAGTGACACCAAAATTGCCAAACTAGCTCAATTTTCCCTCCAATTATAAAGAACCTCAATTCATGTTAGCAATTCTCATGTTCATGTGTACAAAGATCAAAACTCCAAATATCCAAAATTGGAAAAAAGTTAATAGTTGGATGAGAAAATATTTTTTTTTTCTGAAAGAAAAGGTAAAGTTTGTGGTTAAAAAAATGTTGAATAAGTTACATTTACAAGACGAAAATTAAGATTTCTCCAAAAGAAAACATAGTTGGAGCAAAAACTCAGACGAACATAGTTGGAATGATATCGAAAAGTGAACAAGTACCACACCTTCGATATATGCACTCCAAGGCTTCTATGTACTCCAGAGCATTTGATACAAATGAAAGCTCCAGTGCTCAAAGATCTGATCAATCAAAAGTCGAAAAAATGTCATATTATAGACCAGTTTTAATGAAAAAAAGCTAACTCAGAGCAATGCAACAACTGTAACTGACTTAAGTTTACTAATACGAAATCAAGTTATATGACAGATATAATGAGAAACAGAACGATGTCTTCTACCATAAATCCTCGAGTGCAGTCAAGAAACGGACATGAGGTGTAATGGAATGTTAAGGTCATATATAACTCCACAAAGTCTTCCAAAAATCATAGATTACACATGAAAATAAGGAATTAATTCAAGTGATGAGTCCCAAGCTGATCGACTTACACCCATTTTGGATCGGGTGATCCACAATCGGCACAAGTCCTATTGCCAGCTTCAGATAACAGACCCTCCAGCCTCCCTCGCGGACCTTATACACAAATTGAGTAAGCAATATATAAACGCAAGATTGCTAACCAACATTAAAACACGATTTTATTCAGGAAATGATTTGTCCTATAAATTGCAAGAACACCGGACTAATATAGTTGCCCTCACCAAATCAGTGATTTTGGTCATCACTTTTTACCTAATGGTTTAAAAGAACACAAATCATTTTGAAGGCCATTTTCAATCTGATAATGAAGAAATCATCATTTTTTTCATGATTAGAAATGAGAGATCTCTGAATTAACACAACATTCTACCTACCAGAAGAAGATTGCTTCCATTTCCTCGAGTCTTGACCCCACTTTGAAGAGGTTTCCATTCGTAAGAGGTCATAGAGACAGCAACCTGATTCAACGAACATATTATAATGAACAAGCTCGTTTCGACTACACATATATAGCATTCATTCGACCAAACAAAAAGAAGTCATACTGTCAACAAACACATTGATATAGTAGCATTCAGCATTTACTCAAAATCACACTCCAACAGAAGAAAATGAAAATGCCTCTTCTAAGAAAACCCAACAAAAATCGATCGTGTATGAAATCGTTCGAAAACTGCACTAAAAATTATACCAAACATCTTAGTCCTTTATTTTAAACACTACACATCACACCCACCCCTCCAATCTAATTAAATTCTACTGAGCTTACAATTCTTGAAGCCATTCATCAATCTCATTATATATAAATATAACAATCATCTACAATATATATATAACAATTAGAAAAACAATATGCACCCACAAATACAAGATATTTTGACAAGCCCACAAGAAAACTACCTGAAATATCTTTAGTTTCTCCATTTCCTTGTTGAATAGACATTTTTTAGAGCAAAAGATTCAGGCCCAGATCAGCAAATCGCCCAATGATCTTAAACAAACCACATTATCTCTTTTTTCTGCATAAATCCAAAAAAGGGTCACACTGAAAATCCAGATTATCCATTTGCAGAACATTCATATGCACCAAAATCAAAAGGTAATAGAGAAATCGAAAAAGATTGTATTTGCTTCACGATAATTCTTACATGGTGATCAAAAAGGCTGGGCTTTCAATGTAGAAAACTGCAATTTATTCAATCATGAGAACACTTGAGCAGAATTTGTTGCATGGATAAAGAATTAATGTGCCAACTTTCAGAGAATAATCCAATTCTTGAAACTGTAAAAGAAGAGATTCGGATAATTGACCGTCTTGAAATAGGGTTGTGGATTCTTGAATTGAATTTGAATATTGCATAAAAGAATTAGAAACATAAAAAAACAGAAGGAATTTGAATGTATATTTATTCACTGAACAAGAAAAGAAAAAAGTCAAAGGTGTACAACATTAACAATTTAATAAAAAAACAAATCTTTGCCTTTTTTATCGGATGGTTTGCAATTTGCAATCCCGACATCTGATTATAGTTTCCAGTTCTTCCTCTATAACGACGCGCACTTGCCGCTTAATAGAGTTTTCAAGTTTAATTGTAATAAAAAAAAAATCGAATAATGTAAAATTCAACTTGAAATATGATTGTTCTGAATTTGCAGTTTATTTATTTATTTATTTATTTATTTATTTATTTATTATTATTATTATTATTATTATTATTATTATTATTATTATTATTATTATTATTATTATTATTATTATTATTATTATTATTATTACAATTTGAGGATGATCATTTATCGAAATGCAATATAATTTTTTTCCCATTATCCTTTTAGCAATATGATCAACACGTGAGCCGCACCTATTTTATAAATATGAATATATATCATTGATAACATTTAGATTGCAAATTGAAAATTGATCATATTTAAGATTGATTTTTTGTTTTAACATCATGTTATAATTTCTCACGAAAGTCTGTGTGCAAGTTATGTGTTATGTATTTTGCCGGAGAAATTGTCGGAAGAAAAAAATTATAATGCAATATTGATTTTTTTTTTTTTTTTGAATTTTGGGGTACAATCATAAAGAATTTTTCTAGTGTTTTTATTACAAATTAAACAGTTATACTTCATGTTCATTTTTATATTAAAACATAATATTTTTATGACTAGACTATTAATTACAACCCATTTTCTTATTAGTAATACGACTATTTATGATGTACATTTATCTTAATGTGTTTTTCAGGGTCGATCCTGACATTTTGGGTCATGACGAATTTGAAAAAATGGATATCTTAGAGAAAAGTTAAGTATTTTTATCTCAAAGATAAATTTAAGTTAAAAACTAAAAAAAAATTCAAAAAGGCGTATATATAGATCAAGTTTCAATACGATGCAACACCCACAAACATAAAAGCAATAACATGTTTCAATTTATCATCGTAAATATCTAGATCTCTTCTAGCATTTTGAGAAACAAAACAGTAATAACAAATTAGATGTAAGCACAATATTAAAGGGCAAATTGCAAATTACGTCTCATAAGTTTGGAAGTGGTTGTAATTTACGTCCCACAAAAATCCGGAATATTGACTTTGTCTCATTATTTAAAAGACTGATACAATTTTTGGAAAATTCTATCTTAATTTAGGAAGTTTTGGAAACCTCACATGCTATGTGTTTGACCTCCGATTTGGTGGTTTTGGTTCAGAGAATGCTAATGTGTTGTTGTTTATGAATTATTTTTGTTCAAAAAATGTTGATGCATTCCACACCACTTTTGAAAAAAAAAAAAAAAAATCATAAACAATTTGAATTATAACCGTTTTTTAATTTATAATAAAACATTTTTCAAATTTGATTTCAACCAAAAATTAAAAAATAATTCAATATTGCATTATAATATATTTTCCCACAATTTATCCAGCAAAATGCATTGATGGAATAATACTTTCCAAGATGTATAATTACTCCTATAAGATAATTACCCATTAGAGTAGTCAACTCATACATTGCTGGCAGAGTAGATGATGTAATTGGGCCGAACATATAAAATAATGGGCCTATTTTGTGGTGAATAATGGGCCATTATCACATTATTTAGAGTGAAGTTGCAAATTCAGTGTTTTATTCAAAGCTTGAAGATAAAATCATCAATGGCAGGCAGAGTCACAGCTTTGGCCACTCACATTTCAAGAAATCTCTCTTCTGGTATTCACCACAAGACGACGTCGTTTAAGAGAATATCTGTGGTCGGAGCATCTCTCAAGCCCCCAAGTGGCAGACCCGACCCCGCCGGCGATACGTCGCCGTTTCTTTCTCAGGTCAGCCACACATTCTCACTTCACCAACCTTTTCTTTTAACTTCTATCTCATCATTGGATATTCTTACACCATTTTTGTCCACTATATACACAAACACATGCATTTTATAGATTAGTATCATTTTGTTAGACCCATCAAATATAATCCTATCAAACTGCAATCTCATTTAACCTTTTAACATTCACCTCATGTTCATTTCTTTTTGTTTGATTGAAGATAAAATTGCTTCAATAATTGAATTGATCTAAGTAACACTTAGATCCGTCCCCCAAAGTAAACGATGTTTCAGCACCAAAAAAAACAAAAAAAAAAAAAAGTGCCAAAGTAAGGTTTCATGATTTTCAAGACATGTTAAAGATTTGAGGCATCATAACTTTTTTTACCTTTACTTAATAGAGAAAATAAAATATAACAAATAATAGCAATGTGGTTTGAACAGGAAGACCTGAAGTATGTGCTGAAATTAGGGGGTGGTTCAGTAGCAGGTGCAGCAGCTATCAAATATGGAAGCATTATATTTCCAGAAATCACACGTCCTAATCTTCCACTTGCTTTGTTCTTCATTTTTGCCCCTGTTATGCTTGCTCTCTTCCTCTTGATCAAACAAAGCCGCATCGATTCATCCACATAAATCGTACGAATTCAATCTCCCCTTTTCTTCCGCTCACCATACGCATTCCATCCTTCAATCCGGAAATGTCGAGCTGCTTCCTTAGGGTTTCTCGCGTTTATGATTCCACGCCCGACTATCATAATGTCACTGCCTCTCTCTGAAATCACCTGAAATTTGCATGTTATGTATTAATATGATATACACCAAGGATTGGAGTTTCAAAATGAAGCTTGGAGATTGCCACTATGTGTGATCCTTTTGATTGGATACCAAAACTCAATTGAATTTTACACAATCTTCGAGTTTGTCATGAAAGAACAGTGAGTCCAGTGAAAATGTAACGCTGATATATGACTATTTTTCAATTTGCAATTTAAAACTTTTTTGTTGTAATCGTATTTGCAATGCAAAATATGACATTTTTCATGATGCAACCTAAACTTTGTTCCGACAACTTTTTCGGCTAAAATGCACAAGATATGACTCATATTCATAAGGATAAGTGCATCAATAATAAAAGTTCAGGTTGCAAATTGATCATACTTTATGTTGTTTTTTGACTTTTACACTTTTACTTATCCTAATGAAAGTACATGCAAGTCAGATGTTGTAAATTTCATCAAAGAAGTTGTTGGGGGAAAAAAAACTAATTGCATATTGAAAAGAATCCTTTAATCAAATAAAAGAATATTGGTTGCAATTTAAAAAAGGATCATCTAATGTTGGTCTTTGCATTTAACCCAAGTAAATACCAAAGTGCAATCATGCAAAAGCCACTTACAGAATTTGGCGTATTGTATTGCTGCCCATAAGAATCTCCACCTTTTACCATCTGAACACCGGGGGTGGCATGAATAAGGGACGGATTTCCCGGTCCACCAGACCATGAATTGGGATTCACTGATATGAAACCAATGACAAAATCAGGATGATCTTCAGCAATTTTCAGCGCTGTAGATGTGTAGTCGCCTGTAGCAAGGTTACCGGACGAACTCATTTCAGCAAGGAGTAACAAACCTCTGCCACGTGATAAACCCTACCACAGCATAGGAGTTTTTTATGGGAGATTCGTATTTGATAACATCTTATGGCCTAGAGTGAGTAACAAAAGCAAATTTAATCCACACCTTCAATTTAAGCCCATCCACAATGCCGGGACCTGAAATTATATGAGCATTTACTATATCTGCCCAGTCCGATATATGGAAGATACCTCTGCGTTAAACAAATGATAATTCTAAAGGAAAGCAACAAAGAATCAGAATAACAAATGTGAAATAAGAATAGCATCTAACCCTGCATACTGCATGCTGACTGTGTTACCAATGTCTGCGAACTTGCGATCTTCAAATATTAAAAAATTGTGTTTCTCTGCAATCTATAATGGACAAGCAAAGTTAGTCACTCCAATTTATACTTTTGCTAACTGAGAATGTTTACTCACATTTCAATATAACTGAGCAATAGAAAAGAACTCCTAGATTACGGGAAAAGTTTTTAAGATTTCGAGACATGGCACTACAACTAGGAATTAGGTGAGGGAATTATGAGCGTTAAAAGGGTCCCTCTTTACAGGTTAATAGGAATTGTGAGCGTTAAAAGGGTCCACTGTCCATGTCCATCAGAGTATAAACAGCATATCCTGAGACTTCCAACAATATTTCAAAATTGTTTCAATATCATATGAAACTCTGCCTATTGGCCTATTGTTAGTGTTGATGCAAATTTAGTGACAGCTAATTAACTATTGCATCACTACGCTTTGCATGGATAGTTGATATCTGAGTAGTCAACCAATAGTCCAATACAAATATATCTTTCATGTGCACCAGTAGTTTAAGATCATAGTTTAAGATGACAATGATGCTGACAGGATAGGGATATACCACGCGAAGTTTAGATCCAAAATCAGGAGTGAAATCACACAATATGTCCACGTGGGTTTTTAGCATGCAGATCTCAGGTCCAACCTGCAAGAATATTTAAAAGGTCAACAAGGTCTTAGGAGGAATATCGACATGTCTAGTAAATTATCTCAGCCTAAAAAATATTGAGGGAAGAAAGTAACATTGGAGTAATACAAATACTGATATGGACTCATTTTATTATACCAAAAAAGTTAAAAACAAATGAATGCTCTAAATGACGGGTTTCAACTAACACGTAGACAACTTCTGAGTGCTTAGTGGACATATTTTAAAGTATAGGATGTTTTGAATCTAGAGGAGAGAAGATTTATGATTTTATTAGACAGAAAGTACCTTCATTACTTTCATAGTTTCATAATTATTGGTACTAGATGCATGTGTGCGACACGGAGTAAGAGAGAATCTTGACTTCTTTCTCTCACCTTGTCCGCTATGTCAAGCAACTCAGCAGCAGTAGCGACATCAGCAGCCAAGCACAAATTAGTCTTCTTCTGCGCCATTATCTTAAACAATTTCTTTGCTGTAGGATTTTTTGCCATCTTTGACCTCTCTTCATATGGAAGTCGAACTCTGACCCCATCAGCTGCTGCTGCCACTTCCATTGGTATTGACACCTTTTGATTCTCCTCCAAGAATTTCAAGACCATCTTCTCAGTCTCCTCCGAAACTCTCTCCTTCTCCTTCAATATCCTCACTATTTCCCTCAGCTTCACCATTGAGTGCAATGTTATTCCTTTCTCTGACAGGTTCTCACGACCTCCCTGTTCCCTAAATCAAATCATCATTAACAAAACAACTCCCTTTAAGAAAATAATGAAAAGAGAGTGAGTATACGTTGAAAGAATATGTAGTACAGGAAATGCTGGTTATGACATGTCCACCAACACATGTTATGGTACAAAAGAAATATGATCAAGCCAAATACTTTATCAAATATGCACATCCATACACAGAGAAACCAGATGAACCGAGAGATGGTCTACTACAATGATATAGCATCAGAAGCAAACAGCATGTGTGTCAAAGACATGCTGACATAATAACCTTAACTGAAAGGGACATATATCCTGATGCACAAATATTGCATATAAGCCTCAAAAGTTTGTGCCATTATCTGAAAGCCAAAACTTATGAAAGCACCTGATTTTAGGTTTATCAAACTGTACATTCATTTAGTAAGAAAACAAAAAACGATAATGAGGAATGGAGAGAAATGATACAGGATTTTACGTGATTTGGGTTATAACAAGCCTACGATCATGGGAAACAGAAGCATATTCATCACATAGAATAATAATTGAGTGTTGCAACAATTACAAAACATGTTCACTAATTAAACCAAGACCCCAGAAAAGTAATATCACATCTCACAAGAACTATCTCTGCAGTGTTTCCGAACTCTCAATATTATCAACTTCACAAATTTCTCAGCTAGATCTTTAAATTATTGTTGAATGGATGCTTAAAGAATTATACAATGCTTCTATTTTTAGAGTGACACAAACATCTCTTCAGCCGTTCAGCCAACGAATCGAACTCCACTACCGAATTCAATTTCTATTCTAAGAAAGCTAGATGGGTTACCACTGTCATGCATCGAACTATGAACCTGAGAAAACATGACTCCCTAAAAAACGAATGCAGAATTTGAATCAGCATGATTTGGACTAAGCAAATATCAAACATAAACATATCATAATCGATCCGTTATAAGTTTCTGTTACTGCAAGCAACAAGAAAACAAAATCTTCCATTTTCCGTTTGAGCACCTAGATTAGCACACGGAAAAAACAGGAATTCATGAAATTAGGGTCTCTCAACCCAATCAAACGCTAACAATACTTGAATACATTTTAATGGAAGCATATTTCACAATTTCACCTGTCAATCATAACAACGGCGTCAGTGACTTTCATCCCGGCGGCGCGGAGGGGAGCCGCCGTCTCAAGCACGGAGGCGCCGCTGGTGACGAGATCCTCAACTATAAGAGAAACTTGATTTTGCTGAAAGACGCCCTCAATGGCTTGGGCAGTGCCGTAGCCCTTGACCTCCTTGCGGCGCATGACCATGGGAATGCCGAAGGAGACAGAAATGCAGGTGGCAATGGGGAGGGCGGTGTAAGGGACGCCACAGACGACGTCGTAGTGAGCGGAGGAAGGCACGGCTGCGATTAGACTACGGGAGAGCTGGGAGAGGAGGGAAGGGTAGGAGACGATGAGGCGTAGGTCCATGTAGATTGGAGAAGAAATGCCGGATTTGAGCTTGAAGTTTCCGAATTTGAGAGCGGCGATGTCGTGGAGTTGAAGGATTAGCGACTCCATTGTTGATGGTGGAGGTGATCACATGAGAGTGTTGGGTTTTGCTGGGATTTTGGGGTGAGAGTCCCAATCATTTACCGATGTTGATTTTGTATTTAATTGAATATTTTATTAAATATAATCATTATTAAAAGAAAATAATATTTATTTTTTTAAATTTACGTGCACCTGATATGTAAGTATGATTTGAGAGTCATATCAATAGCCATGTCAATTTTCAATCTTTTCATTCTGATATCTTACGTCAATTTTCAATCTTTTTATTTTGATATCTTAAATTGATAGTTTTCAATCTTTCAAACACCGGATTCAATCTTTTTTTTATCTCAATCTTTTTATTCTGATATCTTAAATTGATAGTTTTCAATCTTTCGAACACCGAATTCAAACTTTTTTTTATCTTTCAATCTTTTCATTCTGATATCTTAAATTGATAGTTTCAATTTTTCGAACACCGGTAAGATTTATCTCATAATTGATCATTTTCAATTTTTTGAACACCGAATTGATAAGATTTATCTTTCATAACCTACGTTGATAGATTGAGTCGATAAAATCCCTTAAAGTTAAAAGGCTGCTTTGATCATTAGTGTTTTTCGAAATTTTTTGGTTGTTACTTAAATTCAATTTTTAACATATAATTAGTGTTTATTTTTTTTCTTTTTGATTCTCTCAAAAGAAATATTTTATTTTTCTTGATAAAAAAAACCAAGCAATGTTGAGCAAGTAGTAACATAATATATTAAGGATGTCTTTTGAACATCATAACATAATAACCATGAACATGAACATCATAACCAAACAAGCAATACAAGAGACTAGAATGGTTAATTACTAAAAAGCCCATGTTTCATTGCAACTTAGAGCAATGTTGAGCAAGTAGTAACAAACATAGAAGATGGTTCAAATGATCATCTTTAATAAAAGTTCAAACACAGAACTAACAGTGCAATGAGAGTTTGCCAGCTAAAGATCCATCCAAGATACATGATCATAAGAGACTCCATTGTTGCTAAACTGACATATATCTAATTCTACAAAGATGGTGCTACTTACTACTGCTCCTTCCAAATCCTACCGGTAACCCTGAGCTTCAGCTCTTTCCTATCTCCACCCGAGAAAAAGAGGGCCATGTTACGCTGGATGATCAGCCCGTCAAAACTATCACGCACCTTCCGATGGCTATCCCTAACACTTCTCGGCACTCCTTGCCATATCATCTTCCTCCCGTTACCTCCCACCTCTAGGCTATAGCTGTAGTTTTTTGCCTCATTGTCGTCGCCCATGAACCGCAAGAAGGCTATGTAAACTGGCGCCATTCCCAGCTGGAACGCCTCAAAATGCAGACAGAAATATTGCCCAAAGCAACTGAAAACCTGAAAGCACAAGAAAGTGGAACCGATACATGAACTGCAATACTAAGGTTCACCAAAGGAGTATTAAAAAAACTATCCTCCAGGTTTAGCATACTTAGAAAAGAAACACTGTTATGTTTTGGAATTTGAATAGGTAGTGTTTGGATTGACAGATTTGGTTTGAAATGAATGAATTTCAAATACACTCAAATCAGACTGAATTCAAAAGCCACTCATGTCGCTCAAAAATTAGTTCAAAATGAAAGTGATGTATTTTACTTTCATATCAATCCAAACACCACAAAAGGATATACTACTATGAACTTTCAATCCTTCTTTATATCCCTCCATCCAAACACAACCTCAAGTAATTTGTGAAAACATGTCAAGGGTAGTATTTGAAAATTTTGATAGAGAGGTGGGTTTATATGACAAATATCCTTATTAACAATTAAACAAGTTATTTTTCATGACAAAGAAGCATAACAGAAGAATTTAGGTTACCGTAAGCATCCATGTAGCATTCTCAACCTCGTGTGGATTTGATTTGACATAACGATGGTTAAAAGTACTACCACTATGCATATCGACTTTGTGATCGTCTTTCAAGTGACTCACAAGAAATGGAATGTCACCAATGACGGAGCACTCTGATCCGGCATAAGGACAATTGTAAGGTCTAAAAGTGCATTGGGATTCATGTTTGAGCTTGTTGTAGTAAGGATAGATGCCTATACAGCCGAAATTTTGATATTTGCATGGAAGCTCGAGGGATGCTGCTACCTTCTCCAATGCCAGACAGCGGATATTACCAAGTTCATGCCTGCAAGTTGGACAACGGTTGTGCACCCTTGGTTTGCAACCAGAACACAATGTGTGACCGTTTGAACACTGCACCACCAAAAATAACAACTGATTTAGCTTTGACGAAAGTATTGTTTCCTGCAAAATAATTCCTTAAATACTCTCCCAACTCAGGTATTCATGTAGAAGGTTCAGGCAATGGAAATTGCGGTTGAGAATAACAAATCCACCTCATGTTTATGAACCA
This sequence comes from Scutellaria baicalensis, assembly GCA_005771605.1. NCBI lineage: Eukaryota > Viridiplantae > Streptophyta > Magnoliopsida > Lamiales > Lamiaceae > Scutellaria > Scutellaria baicalensis. The sequence continues at coordinate 19,474,000 of CM016726.1, forward strand.
AAACTTATTTATATATTATTTCAATCAATAGGCACCACAATATACAGGCAGGCAGTGCATGACATGCAAACATAAGATGACAACAATAAGAAATAACCATGGCTTGTAGTTTACTTTCACATTGTGGTGGGGTGGGGTGGGATGGGGGCACAAATGGAAAGCACATCGCTTGTACTTTCATGAGTTAAAAGGAGTTCCATGAAATTTTTGAATCATAGATCAATATTCAGTTTCTAGAACAAGTTTATCGAGTAAGTATTCTGAATTTCAGATCTCCACCCAAGCCCACCCTTCAACAATGCATCTACAAAACAAGATAACAGATGGCACAAGTATATTAAACTTTTTGTATATTAAAAATGGAAACTGCCAACGAATGCACTTAGAAATGTGTCTGAAAGTTGAAATAAATGATAAACAAGAACTGTAGACACAATAATAATGTAGTATCTGTATCCCCAAACCATGTTGTTTCAGATAGAAAATAATAATACCTGAGAAATTGGAGGGTACATAGCATTCAAGCACACAGGACACTCCAGCAGCTCACGAACATTACTCGTTATAGCAACATTAGGCTTTAAGGCACTTTCAGAAGTGTTACTGACATGTTCCCCAACATCCAATATGTCTTCATTTTCAGGCGGGTCAATCACCTCCGGTTTAGACCTCAAGTCATCATAATATGCATTTCCAGTCGACATTGGAAGAACGTATAATTGGACCTACACATTCCATTTTTTAAGTTGACAATTAAACCAAATTCTCAGTAATATACATAATAATACCATGAATTGCATTTTCCTTCCATAAATTGTAAAACAATGACGAAGAACATGAATGAGAGACACAGCTACTTCAACATAAAGGAAATTAAGGATTGCCATGATGATATTTCTAAAAGGTAACCAATATCCGATATAGAAAAAACTTGAAGTTTCTCTAAAGACTAAGTAAGGTGGCTCACGAGATAGAAAAATACCACATACCCTATGCTCACTAAAACCATGCATAACAACTGTAAAACCGCCCACAGATCTCTAGCACACAACTTTCAGATAGAGTCAAGTTTAGACTAGCATCAACTAGCTTTTTAAAACTACAAAAAGTAAAGGGAAATGAAACTCTTGCAAACATTAGCATTTCCTGCACACAAACAAAATCTTATATCATTTTCTGTCAATTATGATGCTACTTCTGAAATTTAATAATGGAAAATAATATTCACACCAATTCATAACTCTTATCATACTAACAAATGACTGTTTCCACAGAAAACCAAAATTGGTATCATAATCTCCTACTTTGATTCACAAGATAGCCCAAATCATATTCATACACAATCGCTTTTGGATTATCAACGAGAATTATCGGTTTTTTTTAATATAAATTGAATTACTTCCCACATCCAAGCCTGAAACATTAACAAGCACAACATCTCAGCACCCAGTACCAGTTTATTTGAACATCTAATTTCCAACCAATGAATAATAAAGGTCTTAGAATTTCGCTTTCTTTTCACTTCAATAGAAATAACATCAACATCATTTCTTCAATAAAATCATTAAGATTAAAAACTTATGTTGAAATACTGCTTCAAAAAATTTCCATACACAAAAATATTACAGGAAAAAGCGAAAACAGTAGAACAATAAAACCTCAATCAGAACATGCAATTGCAGATTCAGAAAATTCCATCAAACTCGCCCATTGCCAAGAAAACAAGCAACTAAAAACCGAGAAAAATTAGATCAAAACCTGCACCAGAAGAAGCTGGAAACCAAGGTAAACACTTCAATCCCTATGCCAAAATTTGTTACCTGAAAAGCACAATGCTTTGAAATCAATGGACCATACGAGTTGAGAAGAAAAAAAACCCTAACAAGGGTCTTGTTTATATGGGTTAGCCAGTAATCCGGCAAAGTCAACCAGCCAAGTATTTGAGAAAATTCGAAGAAATCGGTGAGTATTTTGGAGAGAGAAGTTTCAGTGTCGCAAGTTTTGTCTGTGTGTGAACGTATCAAGGATAGTGAAGCAAGAATGGAAAAAAATCAACCATTAAAATGGAAGGGAGAAGTAGAGAGAGAAACTTGAATTCAAATTAAAGCATTGGAGAGAGAGGGAGAGAGAGAATTTGCCAGTTTTTTTTTTTATTTCAAAATTGTAAATCTTACATGAGTCCCCAACATGGATTCAGGATTAATACCAGTCAACTTAAATCCGAATTTAAAAATTTTCTATATTAGTTTTGAAATATTTATTTAATTACAGGTATTTTTTGACTTTTTCATTAAAAAAGAGAAAATTTTCTATTTCCGAACGATTTCAAAATATTTTTTTGACTTAAAAAATATTACTACCTCCGTCCCGATTGAATTTGTCTAGTTTGACCGGGTACGGAGGTTAAGAAAAAACAGTTGACTATTGTTTTTTAACATAATTGGGTGACATTTTTGTACTAAATGTGAAATATGGGAATATAAGTGTTTGACTTTTGTGACATTTTAAAATTGATTTTTGCTTTTGAGTTGCATTTTTGTAATAAGGATGCAATATAAGGATATTAATATTTGACTTTTGTTGTCATTTATGGGTTGATAAGTTCAGTTGGGACAAACTAGTGAGTAAGTCTCTTGTACATCAGGTGCATGGATCCGGGTAATCCGACCCGCTTCTTTTTTTTTTTTTATCGCGCTAACTTTTTTTTCAATTTTAGTCATGACTTTTAGTTATGTTAAGAATATCTTTATATAATGTGTAAGAATACATTTAGGTTACGTTAATGATACCTTTATGCCCAGATTTCATACATTTACGTTAAGTTAGACATACTTTAGGTTATGTTAAGAATACCTTAGGTAATGCATAGAGATACATTTAGGTTATGTTAAGGATACCTTTATGCCCAAATTTCATACATTTAATTTACGTCAGACATACCTTTAGGTTATGTTAAGGATATTTTTATGTTATGTTAGAGATATCTTATCCATAAGGTAGTTGTGTTACACATTTTGTACACAAAGATATCTCTAACATAACATAAAAATATTCTTAACATAACCTAAAGGTATCCTTAATATAAGGTAAATGTATGTGACCTGGAGCGAATTCTAAGGGTATCAAATCAGGATTTCAAAGGAACCTAGAATCACGATTTCAAAGGTATCTTTAACATCACCTAAAGGTATTCTTAACATAACCTAAAAGTATGTTTAATATAATCAAAAAGTATTCTTAATATAACTAAAGGTATCCTTAACATAACCTAAAGGTATGCTTAATATACCTAAAAGGTATTCTTAACATAACATGGTATGTAACCTGGAATCAGGATTTCAAATGTATCTCTAACATCACCTAAAGGTATTCTTAACATAACCTAAAAGTATGCTTAATATAATTAAAATGTATTCTTAACATAGCTAAATGTATATTTAACATAACCTAAAGGTATGCTTAACATAACTAAAAGGTATTCTTAACATAACGTGGTATATAACCTGGAATCAGGATTTCAAATGTATCTTTAACATAACTAAAAGGTATCCTTAACATAACTGAAAGATATTCTTAACATAACTAAAAGGTATCTTTAACGAGCGAATTTGAGCACGTCCACCCAGGCGCGTGGGAGCGTGTGAGGGCGCGTCAGACGCACGGGTCGGGTCGGGTGCATGGATCTAGGATCCATGCACCTGATGCATAAAAGTTTTTGTCTAAACTAAAATGACAAGTTAAGTTGGGACGGAAGGAGTATCTACTAACTATGTATTCAAACTGAAATAAAAATAGTTAAATTGGCTCCACTAACACTTTCGATCATAAAAATATTATTTTATTGCTCCTATAAAATATTTTTCATATTGCTTTACTATTTTATGTTCACTGTCTCATGTGAGACAATTTTATAAGATACCAATACCTTTAAAAATCATTTCAACTATATGTACTAACTACTAAGTTCATGTCCTGTGATACTTAATTTTACACAAACAGAGAATATTTAATAATATTTCTAATTATTAATTTGTTTAATTATATTTTTATTTTTTGAATTATTGATTTACATATTTAGATGCGCAAACGTTATTTAATATATTATTTACTCTTTATATTTTAAATTCAATAAACAATAAATTATATGATTAATAAAATGAAAAACTTAAAGTGAAAACAAAACAATAATATTTTATTACAGAGGAAGTAGACAGTGGAAGTAGATGTTACATGGTGATAATTATTGTTATTTTCAAAAATGTATTTAATTGTTCTCAAACCCTCATAGTTTTATTAGACAAAAATGTGTATGCACACCCAAATCCGATTCCAGTGTGGGCCACATGCCTACGCGTGACCTCATGTGCTTGCGTGAATCCGTCCAAACTCATCCAAATTTGCTTTAATTGTTGGGCAAAAACGTATATACCTCTGGGCACATAGGGGTACAGATTTAGGTGTTATATACTTGTTCTTCAAGTGTTATATATATATATACTCTATATGTGTTATATTTTTTGGTGTTATACATATATTCTACATGTATCATATTTATATAAGAGTATATATGTGATACCTGAAGAGTATACACATGATACCTGTAGAGTATGTATTTAATATCAATATGATGATTAATTTGGGGGCACCGTGCCCCCGGGGCACACAAGTGTCACTCTAATTGTTGTATATTTATATTATGTTAGTTGTACTTTTATATTGTGTTAGTTATATATTTAAGGTTTTGGTTGTACCTTAATTTATTTTTAGACCACCAATTAATTCATTACATACATTTTAGTTATATTAGTCATTATATTAATCAAACATTTTAGTTATATTAAATATGTATAATATCACATGAATGTATATATACATATATTGAATGGTTCTGAAATAATGAACAATCAAATATAAATTCAGTTGCTCCATGGATAGTTTTGATTTCATAAAATTTAATATCAAGATTTATTTTTAGAGAATAATATAGAAACCCAATAAAATGAACTGAGCGTTAGTATAATATTTACTATATTTTTCCAAGTATATATATATATATATATATATATATAAACTAGCATAGGTCCGTGTAATACACGGGATTATATTTATAAAAACTGAACTTGATAAAATGTGAACATTAGATATATCATCTAATATAACATTAGATATAACATAATATGATTAAATATAATATAATATGATTATAGTAATTTGATTGTTATATTATGAATTGCATTTGTAGAGGATATATAATATTTATTTATTAAATTCTTTTTTTTTAAGAATATATATGGTTAGCCTATTATATTATTCAAAACACCCACTATTTTTCTTTTCATTTGATTTTCATTTTTAATATCAACGACCCTCAAGTAATTTTATTTTCAATTAGATGATAAAAAATCAAAGTTAAAATTTTACAAATAAATTTCATAACTTATTTTAAAATACATGTTCAAAAATATTATTCAATTTCATGAATTAATAAGTTTGAAAAGTGTGGACAATCATTTTCCATCGAATTAATTAACACTCATTTATTTATCTAGGTTTTTTTCTCTAAACTTTTAATATTAAAAAATCACTCCTGTATCGAAATTTTTGCATATGCTGTTTAGATAAGTTTAACTAGTTTTTATTTTTTTTTATAATGTTTAAAGAAAAAAATAGAAATTTTGTAGTTTTTATTAGTAACATAAAACTTAAATTAATCAGCTATATTTAATGTAGGATTGACATATGATTGTCATGTGTCTTTTGATCCTTCTTTTAGTAGAATACTAAATGTACTCCATAAATTATTTGTTTGTAACTTAATCAAGTCTTTTATGAGATTGTTTCACGAATCATTTTATGTGACATGATGTCAACCCACAATTTACAATCCACATATAAATTTGTGAAAATAGTTTTGAATACTGAATAAAAAAGATTTATTGTTTCACGAAAATTATTTGTGAAACCATCTCACACAAGTAATTGTATATAAACCTTCATTTTTCAAAATCGAACATGTTTACGGTAAGTTTCGAGGTGTGTATAAGTCTTTTTTTTTTTAAGGATCAAGCACCTATCAAATCAGATTAAATAGTTTTAGAATACTTATTTTAGGTTTAAATTGAATTATTTTAAAATAAATTTTATAAATTTGATTATAAATATTTAGTCAAGAAATTGAAATTTGATTGATAGTCAAAGTATATAAACTTGTTATTATCGACCCAGCCGAATGAAAATGACTAATCCTTCTCTACTATCAATTAGCAGTGTGCACATATGTTGCACGATTTATCGTAGAACTTTAATATTTTATAACATAAATATTGATATTATATTAAACGTTATATATAATATTAATGTTGATAAAAACTCAAATAATTATTAATTAATTCTTTAACTTTCATATCATTTTCAATAAATGTGAATATAATATTAGAAATGCGCAATACAAATAATTACTTACAAATTTATTAATAACTTAGACAGCAGCGTGGAAATTCTATATTCGAAACACCAATGGAAAGAAGTGATCAATTAATGTTAGATCAATTGTTTTACACCCACAATTACATAAAATTTATTTCTAAATGTAAGTTTGGATGGAGAGATTACTCTCTAAATCTATCGATTAATCGAAACGAAGTACACAAGAGTTGATTGATTGAAGTATGAAAATCTACCCAAGACTAAAACCACGCGACTAGCTGCCATACATGAATCTATCTATATATCTAGACTAGCTACCATACATGAATCTATCTATATATCTAGAAGGGAAGATTCAAAAAAGAGCTTATAAGCTCCTTACATCTTATAAGCTCATAAAATAAGATCTTATTTTTAAAAGTTCGCCAAACACATTTGAGGAGCTTATAAGCACTTAACATCTTATAAACTCTTTTAAGGAGCTTATAAGCTTAGCCAAACACCCCTTAGTATCAAAACTTATATTTGAAAAATTGAAATTACATAAATAATTTTTAAAATGTTATTTAAGTCAATATATAAATAAAAGAACTAGGAAGTGCTTATTTTATATAATCAGATTCTTTTTCTTCTAAAGTTTATAATAATAACCAACAAATCTAGAAAAAAATGTTTACACTAAATGAACAATGATAATAATAATAATATTTTTTAAATTTATGCGTGAAAGTTTGTGTACCATACTACCATGTAATTTATAATTTACCAATAACGAAGTATTATGGTCTTTTTTTTTTTTTAATTTGTAAAATCATTTTAGAATTTGTTAAATAATTTTCCTCATTGTTTTCAAATTTATTTGTTACTATAATAATTTATAAGTTTGCTTTTCAAAGTTTCTAAAACCGCATTTCAGAATTTTTGATTTTTTCGGATTAAAAATATTTGTCTTATTTATTTCAAATAAATCAAACAAAATTATCTAGTGTTCTTTATTATTTTTATTAAAAATAGTATTTTTTTTCATTATTGGTTTATATAATTTTTCACTAGACATTAAAATTACATTGAAATTTTTTTTTTTTCGATTTTAATTTTTTTACCTTCAGAAATTCAGACATAAGATTTAGAATTATCATTATAACTTTTAATCACTATTAATAAATATGCAATTACTATATATAATCCTTAAAAAAATTAATTTACACTTAAAATTTGGGCCTTAGAACCCAAGTATAAAATGGATATAGTAAACTATTCCATTATCTCGCATAATTCATAAGGCCCAAAGGCCCAAATATTAGGGCTTCTTTTCACAAAACCTAATTCCCCAATTAAATCTATAAATGAAGCTTGTCAAACCCTTTTGTTGTATAAGCTCCACTCTTCTCCACCTCCACTTTCTTCGCCGCCGTCGCCGCCGCCACCACAACAATCTCCTCCTCTGTTCTCCGGAAGACAACCGCGGTTTCATTGCTTTCTTTTCAAGTCAGATCTAGCCGTGGTGCAGATCTGTTCATATATTTTTGAAAATGTTGGATATAAGATCCGATTTCGCTTTTATTCTTTGTTTTATCAAAATTTAGGTGCCTTCATCTATTTTGAAAAAGTTTCAACAAAGTTTTCTCGTCATTTCAATTTGAATTTATTGTGAATCGCTGTGACGACTCAGAAATTCAAGCTCAACAGACCGGATTGCAGGTCTCTCTCTTCAATGAGATTGTCACATGCATGTCGATTAACCCGCTGAACTGAGCGATTCTCTTCTTTCATTTTCATTTTGGTGTTTTGATCTGATTTTTCTGTCTCGAATTTGCGGAAATTTTTTTTTGTTTGCGATGAGGATTACAAGCTCCCTCTTCTGAAATTTGTTGAGGAAAATTGCTGGCAGAATCGAACCTAATCTTAATTTGCCACCACTGAGCAAACTCTTCTACATATTTGATTTTTGCATTTCATGTTTTCTTCAAAAAAATTGATTATCAAATTATCAGTGTTTGTATATATATATTTACATTTTGTTAATGATGAGGATGAAGCAATATTTATTTTCCAACACTTGGACTGAGAGGTGAGATTTTCATCTCTGTTGATGATTCAAATCTGCTACTGAATCAATTTGAGTGTATAGAATGTTTTGCTAAAAATTGGTTTAGTCAATATATTTTATAATTTATTTGATTGATTAAGGGGTCATCAAATGAAGAATTTATTAATAAATCTTAGGACACCTTTGGACACAACCAATTTCTGGTTGTGAATGAAAATAATTATTTATTCTGATGATGACCTTTTCCAATATTTTAATTGTATAATTCTTATGATCTTATTATTTTTGTATTCAAGATTAATGTTTCTCCACATAATATTTAATTAGTTCTTAACTAAATTTAGAATCTTAATTAAAATAAGCCTATTATTACCCACCCTTTGTTTTAATTTCTGGACATTTTGGCTTACATTAACTTAGATGTATGAATTTAATTATAATTGCCATCTCCAATGGATAGCAAAATTGAACCCATGCCAAAATTTGCCACCAAATATTCTCAAATGTTGTAGCATATTTGGTAGCAAATTAGCCACCAATGAATAGTTAGTGGCAAAATTGGCACTCCCTATCCATGGTGGCAAATACTTTATTTTTCCTTTTGATATAATTTTAATTGGTTTATTCCTCTTGTTTTCCTTTTTACTTAATTTAATTTAATTTATCATATATATATATATATGTATATATATATATAGTCACATTTATTTTAAATATCATGTGCATTATTATTTGTATTTATGAAAATTGATAATATATAATTTAGCTGTGGAGTTAGTCACCTGTGTAATTGGTGTGCATACAATTCGAGTAGGGTTTGGGTCGATCCGGATCCGTGTACTTTTATTTATTTATTTTTTGAATTTTATTTTTTCACTTCAGGTTGTTACCTTTATATTGTGTAAGTGTGACCTTTATGTATAAAATGACCTTTATATACTTTAACATAAAAAAAAATGAAGAGTTTTAACAAAATTTGTACATACTTATGTTTATGTCATATTAGCTGCACATAAAATGCACTAAATTTTGAAATTTTCAATATTTTTTTAAAGTTATGAATTATAAAGGTCATAAATTTGTATATAAATGTCACAAGAATTGTACATAAAAGTTATAACAATACAACTTAAATGTCTTAATCTGAAATGAAAAAACCTGAAAATCTTTATTTTTTCTTAAGTTACGAATATAAAGATCATAACATTTATATGTAAAAGTCACACTTATATAATTTAAAGGTCACATCTTTACAATATTAGAGATATGTATTGGAGATATATACACTCTCTTCCTTTGCCTACGTGGAAATTTGTTTTTGTAAAGGGCACATCTTTATAATATTGAAGATATATATATTGGAGATATATGCACTCTCTTCCTTTGCCTACGTGGCAAATTTGTTTTTGTTAGTTTTGCCAGCTAAGCTAGGTTGTTAGGCTTGTAGTTAGCTTAACTTACACGACATATATGCATATATATGGTATATATATATATATATATATATATATATATATGTATCACGTCTAAGCCTTACGACCTAGCTTAGCTGGCAAAACTAACAAAAAACAAATTTGCCACATAGGCAAAGGAAAAGAGTCTATATATCTATATATCTCCAATAGATATATCTCCAATATTATAAAGATGTGACATTTATGTTAGCTTAGCTGGCAAAACTAACAAAAACAAATTTGCCGGAAGAGAGTGTATATATCTCCAATATTGTAAAGATGTGACCTTTATGTTATATAAGTGTGACCTTTATATATAAATGTTATGATCTTTATGTTCAGTAACTTAGGAAAAAATGAAGATTTTCAGGTTTTTTTGCTTCAGATTAAGATATTTAAGTTGTATTGTTATAACTTTTATATATAATTCTTGTGACATTTATATACAAATATTATGACCTTTATAATCTATAACTTTGAAAAAATATTGAAATTTTCAAAATTCAGTGCATTTTATGTGCAACTAATATTACATAAACGTAAATATGTATAAATTTTGTTAAAACTCTTCATTTTTTTTAAGTTATAGTATATAAAAGTCATTTTATACATAAAGATCACACTTACATAACATAAATGTCACATGCATATAATATAAAGGTAACAACCTGAAGTGAAAAAATAAAATTAAAAAAAAGTGCACGGATCCCGGTCGACCCATGTGCAAAAAGGAAAATCCATTTGCGCAAAAAGGAAAATCCATGTGTGCGGATCTGGGTTGGGTCGTTTCAGTTGCATCAATCCAGATTTGTGCACGTGGTGCACATCAACATTTGCCTTAGTTATGTTATAATATTTATATACAAATGTGAATCATAACTACTTGTATTGTAATAAGATATCATACAATATCTAATGAAAAGTACATTACAATTTATATAAAACACACAAACATTACAACACGCTAAATTTATACTAACAAACCATACCATACTAAATTTACTGCAACAAAAAATATAAATGAAATACAATTAAACTTAGTTTATAATTGAAATTAATTAAGTTAATTTTTTAACTTAAATAAACAAATATTTGATAAATTTAAAAAACAAGAAATTAAGATTATTCTAAATTACATTTAAGTTACCAATGTTTGTTAATGGGATGTCAATGTTTGTTAATGGGATTATTCTAAATTACATTCCAAATACATCTAAATAGAAATATTGTATTTTCCTGCTTTAATATTAGGGGGACAAGAATAACATACAACTAAGAATGTCTCTACATCAATTAATACTACTTTGGTTATAATTAAAAATACCTCACAATGAACTAACATAGATTTTCTAATAGCATCCCCATATTGTTCATCTTAATCCAATCATATACCTGTTGGGACCTCTTACCTATCTAACCAAATCGTCAAAAAAACAGCAAGAATCACGTTGAAGCCCACAACCTTCTTGTTGACTTAACACACATCATTAGCAAAATGAACTCCAAGCTACCAACATCCATGCACATGTTTAACGTTAAAAACATTGCCAGTCTATCTCCATATCTGTCTAGCAAGGATCACTGTGAGAATAAGTGTTTAAGAGACTTCGTCTAACAAAAACAACGGAACGAAGGTCTAATAAAACCTTGTCATTAGATTCATGTTTGACATGTTTTTCATTGGTATGACATATTATACAGTTTACCATAGTTTCTTTCGTAATGTAGAGCTCATCCTTAAAGCTTACTGTGATAGCTATGGAGGAGGGTGAGAAGGTGACTACAACTTTTGGAAAGAGAAAGACAGATCATGTTAAGGAAACCATGATAAAGTTCTTCAATAGAAGGACATAAAAGAAAGAGCACAAGTGCTTTCTCTACAAGAAAAAAAGGCACAAGAAGAAAAGGTACATGAATTGGCTTGACAAGAAAGATATTTAACTTTTGTTTGTTTGTTATGAATCTACTATGATTGATGTAAATTATAACACATTGTGGATTGATTCTAGTCCTACAATCTATGTATCCAATACCTTACCGAGCTTGCAAAATCTACGAAAGCCGGTGAGAAGTGACTTTTAGAGCTCGAGATATAATGTTTCTTCACAAACTGCGCATTTTCGACTTCTTATCTCGACTCCAACTTCACACTAAATTACATTTGACTTTCATTTTGTGCTAAAATCTATCAAAGTTCTTTCAAATCAAGCAAAAACATAAAGTCTTGATAAGATAACAACATATAAACAAAATTTCACTGTTTAATATTTTTCAACATAAAATGATATGAAATTAAGCTTCAAAATATATCAAATAATGCGAGTTATCACTTGACTATATTACGAATAATTTTGAAAGTATTAATACACATAAAAATATTGGTAATATTCTTAAACACATCATTTAATACTTTCGAGTCAACGATATTAACCGATATTGTCTTAGTTGAATCAGCCCGTCTCACAAAATCTCACCGAAAGTTTGCCCTATATAAATGTGGGAGAATTTCATATTTTTCTGATACACCCTCCAAATTCACACATAGGTGAAGATATTCCAAATTCATGTTTTCAAGTTTGAACTTCGAAACACATAATAACATCTTCATTCCAATTCCCAATTGACCCTTGAGAGTATTTTTATGCACCAATTGTATTGACCTAGATCCATGCAATTGGACGTCCTCGGGTCGAGTTGGGCCTGATTCAACCCTAGTTCACATCCAATATTTTCTTTTTTTCAACTTTATACAGTATCATATTACCTGAATTGCATGGGTCATTTGTGTATGAAAATAATTGTGTTAACCTTATAACCCCTTGAAACCCTAGCAGATCCCAACCACTCCATTCTCCAAAATTTAGCTTCTCTCCAAGAGTTAAAACATCTAATTTTCACTGATCCAGATAATATTTCTATCAATTGATTACTTCTGGTTTCCAATTGATCCAGAAAACCATGCCGGATGTGAATTCCATGGTAAACGAGTTCATAGTCAGTCTCAAGAAACGGTGAACTTCAATAGTAATATCGACATTTTTCTACTTCTTCTCTGAATCGATAAGCTTGTTTTTTGTTTTTTTCGAATTAATGGGTTGTGCATGCGACGATTGCTGCAGAAATATCGAGGGCTCGAAGGCCACGGCGAAGTTAACGGCTGAATTGCTCCGCACATTCATTTCTCAGCAGAGACTGCCGCATAGCCACCAGGCTGGGGCTCTCATTGGCGCCGTTAAGACGGTCGGAGCCGATCTCATAGACGCCAATCCTGTTGGTTAGTAACTCTTCCATTTGAATTCTTCTTCTTCTTGACAATCCTGTTAATCTTCCATAGTTTTTCTTTTGTAATTATTATTATAACTATCGTTGTTTGGATTTAATTATGCTATCTAGCAAGGTTTTTATGTTTACTTCAAAAAGGGTTCTAAGAGGCTGCATGTTCTGTCAAATTCACATTTTGTGTGAACTGAGTTTCCAGATTGAGTGGAAAGATTATGTGTTTATTTGCAATAGATTTTCCATATAAATTGATTGACTGCAGATAATAAAGTACATGCAGTTTCTGATGTAGTACATAACAAAGCAACTGAATTTAATTAATTGGAAAAGGTTTGGAGCTGGAATAAGGAAACATTATAATCTTCCCCCGAAAAGGATTGTCCTGCCCAAAGATTTATTTGACTAAGCAACTACCAAGGATATTTTCTCAACGCCTCCCTTACAGTGGGAGTATTTCTTTATACTATTACATAAAGCTTAATAAGTAAAGCTGATCTCCATCCTTGAAATACGTCAGTCAAAATAAACCATCTTCCATGATGTTGCCTGATTAGTTTTCTCCTTGAATAGGCAATCCATGAATTATGCCCCTGAGAAACTCCTTTTCTATCAGTTTCCTAGTATTTAATGTTGAAGTTATCATTAAAAGTTGGTAACCAGTAATGTTAAAACTAATGATGTGTATTTCCTATCTACATAATATTCTTTCTTTGTCAAAATGCTTGAGCTATCTATATATGTAATGAATTAGATTCAATTTTTTCTTGCATCCCTTACCAGTTTCCACTATCTAGTTACTAATATATTCGTGAAGAAGAATGTAAATAACTCATCTGGCTTTTATAACTACCCATAATGTATACTTATTATTAATATATGGTGTTATGGCTGTGGGACCGGGACTGTGTAGCAGGGTGGTTAACCACAGAATTTGTTATTAGGGACAGATGGTTCCCCTTGTTGCTGTTCCTTGAGTGACTTATGGTGACACTAATTGATTAAGCTCGTTAAAGGGAGCTTAGAACTTAGGATCATTAGAGAGACTGAAATCTCATCTCATATAACTTAAAATAACTTTCTGCTTAGTTTTATTCACTACTCATGATCTCCTTCTAAAGATCATATGGGATGTAGGATAAGGAAAACTACAATTACGGATTTGCAGAAAACTACTTCCTTACAAAGAACAAAAATGCAAAAACTAAGCTAAATCAAGCTGCAATCAATCAAACAAGAATCATGCCTGATTGTGGTGTCCTATTCCTTCTCTGAAAATGCATCTATGACATATTGGCTTTAATTATTTGAGCATGTTGCTAATTACATGTGTCATACACAAGATTCTCCCATTGTAGTTGAATTGAAGGATTTGATTTGAGGAGATAATTTCAGATAAAGTAAAGAAGAAATAAATTTTAAATCTATTATAGTATTAACTCATTGAACTAATCTCGCGGGCTTTTATTATGTATTTCAAATCCATTGCACTCCATATTATTCAACCCAAATGCAACCAAAATAAATTTCACTTGACTTGATGAAAAGCCTGTGGCAGAAACTTTTTTTATTTATGATGAAATAAAAGCCTGGGATAATTTCTTTTGTTTGTGGACATCTTGAACCTGTAATTGACTGTCAAAAGATGAAGCAATTTCTTTAGGTGAAAATTTTCCCGGATTACTGAATTTTTCTTGTACTTGTATCCAGCATGCTCTCAGTTTTAGTATCTTGGCAATGTTGCCTGACTTTGATTTCAGAGTTAGCTGTTGGCAATGTGGTACGACGGGTTCTACATATCATACGTGAAGAAGATCGTTCTCTAACAGCTGCTGCTGTTGGCGGGTTAAATCTGCCAGCTGAAAGTGATGGTGAAGATGATGCTGACCAGAAAGTTGATCATCCAATTCTATCAGCCAGTGCAGTGGCTGCAGCTGCGAGAAATGCTCTCAGGGCTCCTTCATTACAGACTCTCCTTGAGGACATGCCTCACTCAATGCCTGCTCCCCACACATCATCTGGTGGTGATTCTGAAGGAAAAAGCAAAGGTATTTTCTCCAGTTAATATTGTTTGTGTATGTCTACAATCAGTTACAAGCTACATGATCTGTGAAAAGTTTTCATTTGGAAATGGCATTTGTCCAATTTTCCTTTTACAGATAAATAACATTTATAATGGTCAGGGATACGTTTTCAGTCATTCCTTAAGTTGGTTTACGATGAGACCATAGGTGATACATTCAGTGGCATTTCTTCCTTGTTGATATGCACTGATCTCTTCCATTCAGCTGCTGACAAAAATTTGATGACTCGCAACAAACTCAAGCACAATGTCATCGAGGCAGTTAAAGAACTCATCCAAGAAATCTCCACTTGCCATGACCAGATTGCTGAACAAGCAGTGGAACATATACATCAAAAGTATGTCCCTTATATCTTTTGGAGAAGTATGGTGTGATGCTTGTTTCTTTGCTTGCACAAATATCGACTACTACAATCATTTTCCCATGCTTGTTTATTTTTTTGGAACACTTATCAGTGTGGAATGTGTAAACTAATTTTAGTTAGGTGTATTTTCTTTAGTTCTTTGTGCACACAGAAATTGGTGATTACTCTACCTTTGTTCTATTTATAAATAAAATAAAATAAAATAAAATTATATACATGTAGGCCTCATGAAGAATACCCAGTGTGCTCACCTTCTACTCTCTATGTTGTGATTCGCACTTGACTGCCTGCTCCTTTTACCATCTATATGGTGATTCGCACATGACTGTTAGCTTTTGGCTTCTAGCTTCTCTAATTGTATGCAAAACTAAAATACAGGGAAAAGATTCTGCATTGCATTCATTTTGAAGGTCGATTGAACTTAAATTTATTAAGATAATTGAAATTATTCTTTTAGATGAATGCTACCATTTGCTGCCTCATGATGTTTATTATCCATGGTGCTTTTATTGCAAATTTTTTTGTTGAAAAAATCTGGATACAAAAGAATTAAATGATTTCGATCTTAACCCTTGTAATACTTGTTGTGGGTTTATCACTTTATAAATCAAAGTGTCTTAGCTTTATAATTCAAAAAAAAAAAAAAAGAAAAGAAAAAGAAAAACCATTTCAGATAATAATCATTAGAATTTTTAAATGGGAAAATAATGGCACGTGAGCTCTTTGAATTTTATTTCGAATACCATAAAAATGCTTAACTTAGAATTAAAGAAGTGTATCAAATTCTGAATAAAGATGTGACTATTTTGAATATGAGAGATCCAGTGTGTGAAGATGTCGCCATTTCATATCAATTACTGGTTTTGATGCATTTGTTTTTCCTTTCATATAATTATGCTTTTCATTTCCCAGAATAAACAATGGGATCAGTAACTTTAAATAGTAAGTGCATTCTTTGCCCCTTCTCTGCTATTAAAGTTGGATCAGTAATCCATAATAGTTAAAATATCTATTATTTATATAAAAGTATGAATATTTCTTACAAAATATGAAGTACCTAATATATCCTTACTAAAGATTTTATTTAAGGTTATAATAGTAATTTATGATTTTCATATTTAAATAATTTTACATTATAATTTAAACCAAAATCATATAGAATTCTATTATGAGTAGGACTTGATTATATTAGGACTCTAATTTACTATAGATTTTTTTGAATTTAATTTAATATAGATTGATATCCTTATTAAAAAATTATTATTTAAGGTTAGTAGTAATATAATATTTTTGATTTAAATCATCCTTCACGTGCGACGCACGTGCTAATACTCGTACCAACTATAAATCCTTATAGAATTCAAAGAGACTTGGAACATTTTTTTGTCTCCCTGCATTTTATCTGTTGGTGCATTTTTATGGTCAACACTATAGCCACCTTAACTGTCTTTATTTCAATTGTCTCAGTGAGGTGATCTTGACTTTAGGCAGTTCAAAGACAGTAATAGAGTTTCTGTGTGCTGCAAAGGAAAAAAAGAGGTCATTCCGTGTCTTTGTAGCTGAGGGTGCTCCAAGGTTGAGTATGGATGTATTTCTGCTATGACATCAAGATTTCATAGATTATACCATTTATGAAGATTTCCTCCTTTCATGTCAATTTACTTATGTTGGTAATTTCAGATATCAAGGGCATGCTCTTGCAAAAGAACTGGCTGCAAGGGGACTGCAAACTACAGTTATTATGGATTCAGCTGTTTTTGCCATTATTTCTCGTGTCAACAAGGTACATAGGTCATGCAGCAAAATGTTCTAAATATCCTACCATTCTACCTTTGATCCAAAGCTCTCTGTTTAAAGGTTATAGTTGGAGCACATGCTGTCATGGCCAATGGTGGGGTTGTAGCACCTGTGGGATTGAATATGGTAGCACTAGCAGCTGAAAGACATGCTGTCCCTTTTGTCGTACTTGCTGGGGCTCACAAGGTATTGTGTTGTGCATCCTCTTACATTGTCTGCAATTGTTTTTAACATGAGATGAAAGGAATGAAGATGATGGATCAGTTATTTTTGGCAGGTCTGTGCCACATTTAGTGGCATAGTTACGATATAAAACAAGAATCTCTTGCCTGAATTTAAGTGTAGGACACTTTGGTTTCCGAAGTAGTTATAAAATTTTATTTCTTCTTTGGAAGGAAAAAAATATTGTTTGAAGAGATAAGAGTCCATAGCATCACCATTACATCTAAACACATACCCCCTTTTTTCTTCATATCTCATATGGAGCTGTGGTTTTTATCAAGCTTCAATCCATTCTGCTTGCTGTGGCTAATGCATAATTTGTAAGCCTGCTTCCTCATTATTCAGGTTTTTGTTTGTTTATCTCTAGATGGTATGGCAAGGCAAAATTTATTGCTAGTTTTGGAATCAAATAATAATTTTGATGATGAAGTTTATGTAGTTTGCCTATAAATGTCTTCCATGTTTAATAATCCAGTAATCGATGTTCTTGCTATATAACATTGTACTAATTCTTAACTTATTGAGCTTAGCCTACCCTCATGCCAGACAACATACATAACAAAAAACACAACACATAATGGTGTTTACATGAAAGCTGGATCCTGCATTACAAAAATGACAATAATATATATAATGGGATTTAGGTAGCACGCTTTCCTATCAAGCAATAGAGACAAAATTCTGGATATGTTTCAATGTCTTTAAACCAACCGATACATGCACTTGATGGCCAATATTGTTGTCGACTATGTAGTTGATGTGTTATATTTCCTAAATGTTGAGATGTAGTATATCTATGCTATTGTTACCTATCTAGTTCTGATATTATCGCTGACCAATATTTGTAATGTCTAAATATACAGTTGTGTCCTCTATACCCTCACAACCCAGAGGTCTTACTAAATGAGCTGAAGTCCCCATCTGAGCTGCTAGACTTTGGAGAATTCTCAGATTGTTTGGATTTTGGGAGTGCCGCTGGTTCACCTCTTCTTCATGTTGTCAATCCTGCATTTGACTATGTTCCTCCAAAACTTGTCAGCTTATTTATTACAGACATGTAAGTTAAGCTTATTCTAAGATGGCAAACATAGTCGGAGAACTTTGTACTTTTACCTATTTTGTGCCTCACTCTGCAACTGAAATAATTAACAAATGCATGATATTGCTTGTGTTCTTTAAATGGGTTTCAGATATATGATGTGATAAAATTCTAATTCTGAAAATTTTGATACTCATGCCATGTTGCACTGCTTTTATTATTACTAATTATCTTTTCTGATGATATGTTTTTACAGTGGGGGTCACAATCCTTCATATATGTACCGGCTCATAGCAGATTACTACTCCGCTGATGATATAGTGGTGCAGAGGAAATAAGCTCTTTGAACTAAGCTTTAACTAGCTTTGTTGTGAACAGATACTGGTAAGTTTTTCATCATACACTGACTAGTTCAAGAGTAATTAACTTAAAGCTTCAGTTTTCTGAGAAGTGAACAGGAAGTATTACTCAATTGCAGTTTCTGTTAATATGTACAAAATTTGCTAATGTAGAACTGTGACTGGTTCATTGGTTTGGGAAGGCCAACTGAGGAATAAAACAATTACTTGATGATTACATTCTGTAATGGGAATGCAAATTCAAAATTGCTCCTATTGGTGCTATGTAATTATACCATGCAAAAGGCTCAGATTAAATTTGGAGTCAGAGAAAAAGTGCAGTAACTTTTGTAGTCAATGGTGCTAGACATAAAAAGGATTTCCAACTCATACTTCAAGCCATTACATTGTTAAATTTCGCAAGTTGCATTTGGTCTTGGAGGCAATCCATTCTATATTTCCAACTTTATAACTCAGAATAATTGATGGATTAATTAAAAGTAACTTGAATCAATCTTCTGAATTTCTTTTTGCAATTAGAATTGAAACTGGGTCATAGTATTTTATTCTCTTCTTACTATTGGCAAAGGAAATTTTTGCTTAATTACATTCCTATTTCATTGAATAAAATTTAAAAAGACATGTTTTGGTGTCTAAATATTAGTGTGGAAACATTCCTTGGGTTTAGTTGATGTTCATGTTGTCTATAAGATTTTTGGTATCTTATGAAGTCTGTAAAATGGAGTACAGTTAACTTGCAATTGATACCACATCTGTACATTTATATTGAAGCATCTCAGTCTTCAACTTGTAATCAAAGCCCATTCTGCATACATGATTTTTGTCTGCTTTTTTACTTTTGTTTTGTTTTCTACCTTAATAATGAAATTTTCTTGTTGACGCTTTTGAGGATGAATTGGATTATAATATTATTGCAATGTCTAACATTTGTCTCATCAGTATAAAGCACTCGTCCGTAACGTCATATTCGAGCTCTGAATGGAATCCTCAAATATGAAGAATTTTACTAGATCCCTTTTCCTTAGATGTGTTGATATTGTTACTCAAATGATAGTGGCATAATTTAATTAATCCGAACCACCTTTGGGACACTGAGATTTTGGATAATGTTAACATTTTCTTGGCATTGAACTCCGATTGTATGATATTAACATTTAATTGTTAGCACTGTTGTAAGTAATCAAGATGAAACTTACCTTTCAACTCTGTTTACTCTCTGCCAGCAGTTATCTTAAAATCGACAAAATGAGAGAAATTATGAAATTCAATGAGAGGATGGAGCAGAGGTGACCTTGTTGCAGATGCTTGTGTGAAGAAACTGGTGCGTATAGGAAGAGTACATACAATGCAAAGCTAAACAGGTGAACTATTATTACTATTATTTGTTTTTTTGGTGGTACAAAGTTTATTTCCAACACGGATGAGGCAAAAGTGTGTTATTAGTGTAGTGTATCTCTCGATGATGGTAAACGGATCCTTTCATGTGTCGGTGCTCGCTTGTTTGGGAGCTGTATCGGTATAATAATACATGAAAGTTCCACAATTGTTGCTTTGTTAATACTGCTTATTATAAAAGTTCCACATCTGCTTAGTATTAAATATGCTATGGGACCCTTTTGGTTGATTCACGACAGAGTGATAAACACTTAGCATGAGATGAGCTTATGTGCAAAATTATCATATCATAACTTCTGTATTTGATATCTTTCACCCAATTAGGCCTGTAGGCACCACACAATGATTGATTAAACTATCCTGTTTTTGGGCATCCAAATATGATATAACATTTTGGAGGATGATCAGGTCTGATTACCAATCTAAATTAGGAATCAGGTCTGAGTAACATGTAATCATCTACTTTGTGTCCTATCCACATTTGCAAATCAGAACCTCAACATAATTAAAATGATTAACAGGAACCCTACCTCTTTTATGAATAATATTGAATTTTTTGAAGGACCAAAAATAAAATAAAACTTAATCTTAGAGCACTCGTATAATTGAATCACGTGGGTCTCGTGATTACTAGATTTATGTTTACAGAACCAACAAAAGATCTGACCCTATTTAAAAATAATTGGAGTTCAGTAATTTTTTATATGTACTTGTTGGATTCACATCATTAATTAATAACTGTAAAAGGCTTATAAATATTCATATGATTAGAGAATATTAATTGATCAAATTCTTATGTGAAACCGTCTTATGAATCTCATTTAATGAGATCGATCAACTTGATTCGGTTAAAAGTCAATAGTTAACAGCCGATCAACACTGATAAACGATAGGTCAACGGTGGTCAATGTTGTTGACTTAAAAGTATCACATATTATACATAAAAGTAGTACAAGATATACATAAAAATATTACGTTATGGATGTAGTATTTTTACTCATAATACTTTTATGTGTATGGCAAAGTCTTGAAAAACTATGTAATATTTTTTTGTGTTTTAGGTTTTACTTTCAATATATTGGGAAATACGTTTTTAAAATAATATGATTTTGGGTTTGGTTGAGTATATGAAAATATGTAATACTTGTATATATAGTACGTAATACTAATTAAAAGTATCACATGATACACATGAACATATTACATTCATAATGTAATACTTTTATGTATGGTCAACGTTGTTGATCGAACGTTGACAATTGACTTTTAACTTTGATTTTGACATTGATCGTTGACTTTTTGAATATTGGGTGTTGATTGGCTAGCACAATACGGGAAAATTGCAAATTACGTCCCACAAAAATTGGCTATATTAATTTCGTCCCAGAATTTAAAAGATTGATGTAATTTTGGGACTCAATTTAGCGATTTTGGGACAATCGTAGTCGGGAAACCTTACATGTTGTGTGTCTAACATCTAATTTGGGGATTTTGGTTCATAAAATGCTGATGTGTTGTTGTTTATAATGTTTTTCAATAACGGTGAGAGACAACACATCAACATTTGTTGAACCAAAAAATCATAAACACCAACATATTAACAATTTTTGAACCAAAATTCCCAAATCGAAGGTCAGGCGCATAGCACATGAGGTTTTCCAACGATAATTGTCCCAAAATTGCTTGTTTTCCGACGATGATTGTCCCAAAATTGCTAAATTGAGATAATTTGTCCAAAATTACATCAATCTTTTAAATTATGGGACAAAATCAATATACCCAGTTTTCATGGGACGTAAAGACGTAATTTGCAACTTACCCCGCACAATACTCACCCCATCACTTTTTTCCATATAGAACATTTATGCATCACGTATCAAGTATGCCATTTATTTCTAAAATACATTTATATTGAATGTTAAAAGGATTTATTATAAGGAATAGTTGCATAAAAGTGTTTTGTTTCATCACGAAAGAGAGTAGATTTTATGTGAGATCGTCTTACGAATCTTTTTTTGTGAGATGAGTCAACTCATATCCCACACTTAACAATTTATTATATGAAAATGTGTGAATATGAATTCAATTATTGGATAATAATGATCAATCTCACAAAAATTATTTGTGAAATCGTGTCATTGAGTTTTTTGGAGGAAGAAAATGCCATTCGAAGAAAGAGGAAGAAAATGCCATTCGAAGAAGAATTATATATACAATCAGAAATAATATATTTTCCATAAAAACCAAATATATGTATATATAAAAGTGGAGAGAGAGATGTGAGAGAGAATTGGAAAGTAGCAATTGCATGTCCGTGACCGACAGCATCTCGTGACCAACCTGAGGAAAAGACAAAAATAACCCTGCTTCTTCTTCTTCTAATTATCTTACATTATTCTTCACTTATGTTTTCTACTCTTTTATCCTCTCCTATTATAATTTCTTGCTTTTCTTTTATCAACTTACTTTATATTTTCTCAACATACAATTTGTCGGGCTATGTTTGTTTATAGTTGGATGAAAATTCGACTTTGAAATCCTAAATTATGTAAATGTGTGTTGTCGTTTTGTAATTGTATAAGACATGATCGTATTATATATAGATGTCAAGTTATGGTTGAAGAATGTTAGTGATCGTTTTATTTTGTTGTGAAAATGTGTTATAGGTCATGACTAATTAGTGTATAATTTATAGGATTGTGTGTGTATATAACTTAATGTAATATAGAACATTTTGTTTTGAGCAAAAAAGATGGAATTAGAATGTTGAGTGAAGTATCATAAATAAAATACAATAAATGCATTTGGACTTAATAAAAAACACAAAAACTCATGTGAGACAGTCTTACAAATAATAATTTTTCATATGAATTGTTAAGTGTGGGTCATGAGTTGACCTGTCTCACGAAAAGAAAATTATGAGACGATCTCACATAAGATCCAATCAAAAATACTTTAAATATAGAAGACCAAACTATAATCTTGCCATGCAATTATTGGTATGAAAATAGTTATATATTATAATTATAGTTGCTACAAAAACAAAAAAGAGTGGGGCTCGAAAAAGGCAGATTAAGTGAAGAATTCCTGCAATAAAATGGGGTATAGTTTATACGAATTGGAATTCTTGCACATATTAATTCATTCAAAATAATGTTTTTAAATTGGAAGAAATATTTATTTCAATACCCTTTAGAATAATAAATTACTAGACTTTAAATGCATTTGAAATCACAACTTATCTCGTTATTAATATATTTTACTCATATATTAGAATGTAAATCACAAAAGAAAATCCATCTCAAATAAAAACCTAAGTGCAATTTTGAATGTAGGAGAAGACAACACTCACGTATTGATCTACAGTTAAAAGAAGTAGTTTTTAAGTGGAGTGAGAAAAGAGAGATAATTGTAATGAGTAACACTTGTGTGCCCCTGGGGTACGGTGTCCCAAATTAATCAATCATATGGTGTTAAATACATATATCTCATGTATACTCTTATATACATATAATACCTGTAGAATATCTTTATAATACCAAAAAACATAACACCTATAGAGTATATATATAACACCTGAAGAACATATATATAACATTTAGATCCGTGCCCCTATATACTCCAGGGATATATAAGTTTTTGCCAATTGTAATTAGTTATTTGTAAATCCACCCATTAATTCTTTTCCATCTCTAATTAATACATACTACCTCCGTCTCAAAATAAATGACGTTTTAGCATTTTACACATATATTAAGAAATGTGATAAAAGTCCAATCTACCCCTATTTAAGTTTAATTAATGAGGAGTTTTTATCTTCTTAACACATTTAATTTGAGATGAGTAAATGAGGGCATATTTGATATATTGCATGTAAATATGCTTTGAAATACGAAAATGACAATTATTTTGGGACAAATTTTAGTTGTTAAAACGTTATTTATTTTGGGATGAAAATAGTATCAAATAATGTACTAATTGAATTGACCCACGTCCAATTAATTTTATTCAACAAACTTAGACCAACATTTTCATTGTTTGCCCACTTGAAAACATTCAACAAAATTTATCTCAAAACAATAAAAATTGAATTGATTCTAGAGCTGTTGGCACCGCTATTTCATTTTTTTTTTAAAGAAAAGATTGTAAAATAGTTAGTTGGAGTCTAGAATAAACTAGGATTCGGTTCGGTATTGAAACTGGAACGTCCAGGTCAATGGTTAAACCGAGATGTTGGTCACGGTTCAAAATCGACGGTTTCGGAACTGCAATCGTGTCCAACCCGAGATATACTACTTTGAACTACACCATTGAATCAATTAAAAATCAGAGGACATATATGGGTAGTTGTATAAGACCGCCATTGTATCTTAAAACTTTCATACATTGGTACTAATAATAAACATAAATAAAATTAAGTTAATTATAATCATTTTTATTAATCTTATTAAATTTATTATGAAGCAATTGTAGTTTTTTTTTACAGCAAAATTACATCCTTAGTCATAACGAACATTTCAAATTAGATCTAAAATGATTGTAATTAACTTATATTTATATTTATGTTTATAGCTATATATAGAGCTCAATTAATTGCTATTCATAGTAAACATTATGATTTATATGTAATTAAGCCAATTATCTATGATCTAAGAACAATAAATTGGTTTATATCATTTTAACAACCTCAATCATGGCCAAAATTAAGTTAATTATTGGTAAAGCGTGGTCCACTTGACATGTAAAATATGAAAATTAGATCAAGTAATGCAAAAATAATTTTGTCTCATCTATGTCCACATATAGTAGTGGAACCAAACAGAACATAGTGCCAATATATTGGGACAATAATTAACTATGCACTCGTGATTCATTCAAATAAGTGATAAAACTCGATTAGCAATCCTCCAAATCTATAGTTATGAATAATAGATGTCATTTTCAAATGTCAATTCTTCACATGCTGAACTTGCTCACCCTCTCTCTCTCTCTCTCTCTCTCTATAAATTCCTCTTACCATATCTTCAGACATCCATCTTTCTTATCCTCACCAAACATCAAGAATGGAATACTCTTCCATTCTTACAACTTTTATCCTCTTTATTAGCCTATCCATAGCATGCAATGCTGCTTTTGACCCATGTTCTTCCACCAAACCGGGTTCGGATCTATCCATGATCCACATTTATGGCAAATGCTCGCCTTTCAACCCACCGAAGCCTACCTCTTCATGGGCCAACACGGTCCTTAACATGGCCTCTAGTGACCCCGAAAGGGTCTCGTACTTGTCGAGCCTAGTAGGACAGAAGCCGACTTCTGTCCCGATTGGCCCGGGTCAAGTTATTAACATCGGAAACTATGTTGTCCGAGCCAAGATTGGTACTCCGAGCCAGCTCTTATTCATGGTCTTAGATACCAGCAACGACGCTGCATGGATCCCATGCAGTGGGTGCACCGGGTGTTCTTCCACCGTGTTTGCCCCCAACACGTCTTCCACTTATGGGTCATTGGACTGCTCCGTACCCGAATGCACCCAAGTCAGTGGGGTGTCGTGCCCTACTATCGGGTCAGGTTCTTGCCTCTTTAATCGTTCCTACGGTGGTGACTCCACGTTTTCCGCCACGCTTTCACGTGACGCCCTCACACTCGGTAATGACACCATACCTAACTATGCCTTCGGATGCATCAACGCAGTATCCGGTAGGTCAATTCCGCCCCAAGGGTTGTTGGGTATGGGTCGGGGCTCCATGTCATTACTCTCACAAACCAAGTCACTGTACTCGGGCATTTTTTCCTATTGTTTACCTAGCTTCAAGTCATACTATTTCTCGGGCTCACTCAAACTCGGACCCATGGGTCAACCCAAGAACATCAAAACCACCCCACTTCTCAAGAACCCGCACCGGCCCTCATTATACTACGTGAACCTCACCGGTGTGAGCGTGGGCCGGGTCAACGCCCCCATACCATCGGAGCTCCTAGCATTCGACTCGAACACCGGTGCGGGTACCATCATAGATTCGGGTACGGTCATAACCCGGTTTATCCAACCCGTTTACAATGCAATACGGGATGAATTCAGAAAGCAAGTACCCGGGCCGATAAGTTCATTAGGTGCATTTGACACTTGCTTTAGTGCAACAAATGAAGAGATAGCACCAGCCATCACATTGCATTTCACAGGGTTGGATCTGAAGCTACCAATGGAGAACGCGTTGATACACAGTAGCTCGGGCTCGTTGGCTTGCTTGGCAATGGCAGCAGCACCGAACAACGTGAACTCAGTGCTCAATGTGATAGCCAATTTGCAGCAACAAAACCTCAGGATTTTGTTTGACACTGTCAACTCCCGTGTTGGCATTGCACGTGAACTCTGTAACTAGGCTATTTTCTTCTCTCTTCTGTTTGTTTGATTGAATTTCCAGCTTTGTGAATCCTTCATAAGATCTCTGGATTGTAGCTAAATCTTGATTTCATTGCCATGTGTGCCAGTGGCGGATTCAGGATTTTAATGATGGGGGTACGAACAAATAAATAAATATATGATAGAGGAACATTATACGTAAAAGTTGTTCGACTAAAATATGCAAATTCAATTACAAACCATTCAACTAAAAATTATAATTACAAACTACAATTTGATCATTCGAGTCTTCATTTTTTTGAAGCAATCCACCACATTATCATCATTAGAAATTTGTAAGAACACGTCATTCTCAATGAAAGTGACCAAACAATCATTCAATAATTGATCACCCATACTATTTCGCAATTTATTTTAAACATATGTCGAAGATCGGATTGTTTCTCCATTCCCTTTGTTTTGTTCTTCATTCCTAATTAAATTAATAGTAAATTATAAGTATACAATACATGAGATATATAACTTCAATTTTATAAGAAATTAACAACTACAACATCAACCCACATTATGAACTCATTGGAATCACAACACAAATGTCATAAAATCAATACATTTCATACACATTTATGAAAATACGCAGTAAATATATTTATAATGACAGTATTGTAATTAGTTAATTTAATTAAAGGTAAAATAATAATTATATAATTAAAGAAAAAATTCGTGGGGGTGCAGTTGCACCCGGCCCCTTGCTCCCATGTGGCTCCGCCACTGATGTGTGCTATCTATCTTCACAACAAAATCAATCCACTTCAATTGCCACATTTCAAGATAAGGTCCAATCATGATAACGTTTTCAAAGATAATCAATGAAGATACAAGACAAATCGAGTTGTGAGGCTTGTTCAAGTAAAACAAGATAAGGATAATAAGATTGTAATTGAATGGTACTAGAGGAAAGTGAGAAGATAAAAAAATTACCTCATCATTGCTTGCAGAATTTTTATTGTATAGGAGGTGAGTGACATGAAGGCTGTTGTGCCGTACATCTATAAGTGTTGTTATTTCGTACGAGCTAGCATTCAAGTTGCAACTAACGATTTTCTTTCCAATATGTGTTTCATATGATATTTCAAAATAATATACAAATGACCTCACTAATTAACGTATTTAACAACGGTTGGATTCATCAGATGTAAAAGTTGATATTTCTAGGGTAGATTTTCATTTCACATCATTGCACTATATATAATACTATGATGCTGATAATAACAGAGTGAAAATTCTTCATTAACTTTCAAAGGGCTGGAATTACATGTACAACAATGATGACAACACTGATACACTAAAACTACTTGAGATGATACAATGCTGTTGATACAAGAGAGAGAGAGAGAGAGAGAGAGAGAGAGAGAGACCTAAAATTTGTGGGGGAGGGGAGGGCCACAGTGTATGATGATATAGTCAAGAGTGCTCAATGTTGAACCAGAAAAAGAGGGAAGTGCGAGTATATATGACTCGTACTTTCTGCAGTGAGAGTGTTCCACTTGTCAAAACAGCCTTTGCACCTCCTTCGATCCTTGTTTGCATTACAGTGACACGATCCCCAGAATTCTTTATTATAGGTGGAATTTCACTAGCTGTGGTCACAATGGCATGAGAGAGATGGTCCAAAGGATCTGATTCACATTGAAGGATACAGCCATCGATTGTGAGCCTCCCGCTCCTATGCAGGAGGCAGCAACCAAGCTCTGCCCTCACCGTCAAGTTGGCCAGTTTGCACGTTGACAAGAATTCCAGTGCACTGTTCAATCACAATGATTTAGTCCAGTCAATGAAAAATTCCAAGTCTGATTTTATGAACACAATAAAATATGCTAAATGATATATACGTGATACGCCTCTTGATATCATCTACTTATTTTGTAATGACAACAAATATACAACCAGTGCCCACCCCATCATGATACAAACTTTATATAATTTGGTGTCAGACTCTCAGACCCATTAAATGCACAGAAAGTCAAGGTTGATAATATTTTTATTGTAGTCCCCAAGACTAACTACTGATATGCAAAGTTAATTTCTGCTATAGTTGCCAATTAAGAGAAACCACTTCATTTTAGTCATTACCAAATCAGAATGAAGACTGGGAAATCGAAATAGAGCAGACCTCTCAGAACCACGGGAGCAGATAAGTGTTGTATCATCAGGTAGTTCTCCTGCACCAATCTGAAAAATGTAGACATATCTATCATCTATCATATGTCATACAAGGTGATAATCAAAAGTTGATGGGTGGGTTTCGACTTAATTAGACCTCCAGAAACCCAAACTATTACGAAGTAACCAGAGAAATAGGCCATTATAGAGAAGCAGCAGTTTAAACTCAACTGAACAATAATGAGGAGAATATAACATCAAGAAAAATGCTAAGAGAGCAATTATTCATCTTAGGTAGGAGAACTTCTATGTTCATTTTAAATTTTATTTAAAGCAGTCAACTGCTGTCTCTGGCAACTCAGTTGATAAGTTCAATCAATACATGCAATTTTCAGCAGAATCTTCAAAATAAAGATGTTTGCTGCTCAGATAAGGAAGATTTCTCCATCAACCAAATACATTATGTCTATACAACTTGTTTCGATCACATTAATCAATTATATTATATCCAGCCTCCTAGTGTTTGATGGCCTAATAAAAATTGATTATATGAGGGAAGTATATACTGAAACTAGCAGCTAAAGTAATTCTCATGCACCTAATTCAATCACTTTATGTTGATATCCAACCAAAAAAACTTATCAAATACAGAACCTTATATAGACAAAAAAAAAAAAAAAAGGTGGAGATGAGGCTAATAACCAGAAACGCACAATGGCTGCTCTGAGCTCAACATACAAAACAGATATACTTAAAGCACTACTCTCCTCAAATGTACAAGAAAGTGAATGCGGGTAGATCTTGGACTAGTCCTGGCTTTCAAGGAAGAGGACCAAGAAATTACCAGGCAAAGAGGCTTTTTAATCTGAATATTGGAAGTGTGGTGGATCCCTCCTGCTGCAATCAATATGGTGTCCCCGGGCCTGTAGAGTTGAGCCAGAAGAGCTTATCTTGCATGACTAAGCTCTTTTACCTGAAAGTGAACATAAACATATGTAGCTTCACTGACCTTGCTGCACACACAGCTGTCTCAATGCTAGGATACACTCCTGGTTCAGACAAATCTTTGATAGACCTATCAACTCGCAACCAAAGCCGAGGGTGACATGCAAGGAAACGCCATCTGCGGCAAACGAGGGCGGTGTTATACCGATCTGCAAACTCAACACAAAATCATGACAGAAAACTACCAAATTGGAAACTTTATTCAATGGCAAAGTAGATGCATTATCTCACTAGGCATTGGATCAGAAAGGGACAATACACACCCAACCCATACTTTAACATGAAAACCACAAAACAACCAATTGAGTTTCCTATATTAAGAACTAACCAAAACATGAATAAGCCAGGACTCTTATACGAAAATAATGCCAGTTTTGCTTCAAAAACTAATTTCAACAAAAGCTTCCAAAGAAACAATTAATACCAAATTGGGGCATTTATTATATTCAAAACCGCACTAATCAAAAACTTGAACACAAACTGAAAATCTAACATTAATACCTATATTCATTGGCTTAATTAAGAAGTATAACCTGTGCTAAATCTTGGCCCTCATTCAATTAGATTAAAAGCCCAGATAGTTCCACCATTAAACCGAAGAAAAGATTCCATTTTTTGACAAAATTGAACAACAAACAGAGAGAAATTTCCCTCATACGCAAAAACATAATGGGCGGAAGAAATTGATACCTGGGATGGGAGAGAGGAAGTTGAAAATTAGCATGAGACAGCCATCATCAAGATTATTAATGTGAGGATGGTAAGAATCTTTGGAGTGCCTAAGTTTCTTGAATCTGGGCATCTCCGCCTCCATCGAATTCAGCTTTCAATCAAAATTAGGGATTTTTGGGGAAAATTACGCAAATGCAATATAGATAGTTTTCTTTCAACCGCTATACAGAATAATACAGATAATAAATATAAATATTTAATTAAATTAATTTGATAGAAAAAGTCTGTTGGGCTAATATAGGCTACGGCCCAATTCCATATATTGGGCTCACGTCCAGATTTATATCTCTTTGATTTTCTCTTTAAATAAATATATAGAGATTTAAAAAAAAAATTTATTTACTGAATTCACTATTTACATAAAACTTACTTGTATCCTTAATACTCCAAATATTCTTTTATTGGATAATGGTTACAAGAATTTTAATAATCAATGGTGGCAGAGTTTGAACTTCATCGATTTTCTTCAAACAACAATTTATTTTTGAAGTATGAGATTGAACTTATTTGAATAAATTATGACTGTGAAAACAGAGAGAGAGAGAGAATGAAGTTGTAGGATAAAAATGACATTTTACGTTTATAATGGTTGTGATTGTAAGTTATTGATTGTGTTATAAATTAATATTAAATAATGTGTACATTACATTATAAAGTCAATTATACTCTTGGTTTTGACAAATTCTTGCATTACACCGTCTCAAGAATCCCATTTTATAAGACGGGTCAACCCGACCAATTCAAAAATCAACGGTCAGAGGTAATACTACTTTTGTAAGATAATACTTTTGTGTGTATTATGTGTGACAAAGTTTTGAGAAATTATGTAATACTTTTGTGTGTTTTAGATATTATTTTTCAATATATTAGGTAATATTTTTATAAAATAATATGATTTTGAATTTAGTTAAAGTGTATGAAAATATGTAATACTTTTACGTATATTATGTAATACTTTTCTATATATTATCTAATAATTTTGTAATATATTATACATTATATGCATATAATACAAAATATTATCTAATCTATAGAATATTATCTAATACACATGAAAGTATTACATTGTGAAGTATTATATGTTATATAGAGAATATTACCCAATACACACAAAAGTATTACATTATTAGAACATAACATCATGTAATACTTTTATATGCAACATGTAATACTATTGAAATCAACAAATAATACGTTTATGTACATTATTTAATACTTTTATGTGCAACATGTAAAATTATTGAAATCAACAAGTAATATTTTTATGTGTATCATGTAATACTATGAAGTATTGGATGATATATAGAAAATTATTGTCTAATACACAAATATAATATTTTTATATACAACATGTAATAATATTGAAATCAACAAGTAATACCCTCGTATTGTAATATATATATATATATATATTTTGCATTATGTAATACTTTTATGTGTATTATGTAATACTTTTATATGTAGTACGTAATACTAATTAAACGTATTACATGATATACATATAAGTATTATGCGGTTAGAATAATAGTATTACGTTTATAATGTAATACTTTTATATATGACATGTAATACTTTTATGAATGACATGTGATACTTTTTTGGTCAACGATGTTGACCAACCGTTGATCGGATTTGACCATCATTTGACCGATATTGATCGGAGTTGACCGATGTTGACTGTTGACCATTGACATTTGACTTTGACTAAAACTTTGACCATTGACTTTTGACCGGATTGGGTTGATCCGTCTCACAGAATGTGATTCGTGAGATGGTCTTATACAAGACGCACTCTAGGGATGGCAAAATTGACCCGACCCGTGGGGACCCGACCTGACCCGTGGTGTTTGGGGCGGGGCGGGGCGGGGCGGGTCTGGGTACCCACAGCGCCCCGACCCGCCCCTCCCCGCCCCGCCTAATTCTAATATTAATATACATAATTATAATAATAATTATTATACACTTAATTATACATTAATTGAGATTAATGTATATAAACTTAATTATCACAATATATTATTATAATTAAGTGTATATGGGTGTGTATATATATATATATACATATATATAAGTAATTTAGGATCATATTTTAATTAATTAAGTAAAAGGACTAAAGTAGTAATATTACATGTAAAATAATGCTTTTAATTTGTTGTTGGGTGTGTGAAATAGAAAAATTAAATCATCACTTCAATTATTTAATCAAATAATTATTCAAATTATTCATTTAAAAATTACAAAATTTTTTTATTTTTTATTTTTTTAAACGGGGCGGGACGGGACGGACCCGCCCTATATGGGGTGGGACACGGGGCAAAAGTTTCTGCCCACAGCGGGTCGCGGGGCGGGGCGGGGCGGCGGGTAGTAGGCACGGGGCGGGTCTGGGTAGTTAACTACCCGCCCCGACCTGCCCCATTGCCATCCCTAACGCACTCCTTGGTTTTTCATCTTTCACTGTAGAAATATAAATATTGTACTCTATGGAATTGAAATGGTTGGATGATGAAATACGAATTTTCTCCTCAATCTTGTCTTCTTCTCTTGTTCATTGTTGTTACATTTTAGTTCTCTTTTCCTCCAAATTTTAATTATATTGATCCATAAATAGAGATGCACACGAGACGAGATCCATATTTTACAACACGTTATAAGTACGATCCTTTACCCGAATTTGAGTAGTGCTCTAGGAAAGAATTGTGTCTTTCCTATAAGCTTACTACATTATCATAGTACATCATTGAATTTATTTGGATATGGAAAATGAATATATAATGCTTGGTAGATAATGCTACAACTCACATAATTTTTAAAGATAGAAAATTCTTTCAAACACTAACTGAGAAGAAAGAGAGTATTACCACAATTTCAAATGATAATGTTTTGATTGTTGGCTCCGACAGAGCTTCACTAGTTCACCTATGAGCTTCAAATAACTCTAATTATATATATATGTTATTAGTAATTTCAAATGTTCATCAAAACGCTCCATACAAATAGATTGTATGGATTATTTTTTCCTACACATGAATCAAACTTATTTTCATAAATTTATATGTAAATTGTGAAATATGTGTTATAAATCGACCCGTCTCACATAAGATGATCAGTGCAATCTCATATAAAAGTCACTCATCAATGTTTGATTGAATCATAAAGACATCACCAAATTCGCAAAATTTAAAACCAAACTCAGAACAGTCAAATTCAATACGTGCAATCCCTTTAAAATACATTTAAAAAAGAGTATAATGTCGTCCAATATTGAGCATTGTTAAACTAAATTATCATCTACTTCTTTCTTTCAGAATTCAGAAGGAAAAAAAAAAAGGGACGGCCAATACTTAGTTGACAAAATGCAATCAAAAGATAAATTTACTTGGGAGATATTTGGTTGATATATATGAATATGGAACTTTTATAGTGTAAACCAATCATTAAAAACAGATATAAAACCAAAAACTATAGTGAAAGATCTTTGCATCAACTAATACCAATACACCTATGTTGTGAACTTCCCACCCATTTGAAACAAAAATGGCAGAGTACTGTACAATAATCACAACATCATTGAAGTTACACTAGCAATGGGGAAAATAAAACAGAAGGGCTTAACAGCTCAAGATGGCACATACAGCTCGAGAAATTAACGAAGCTACATTTTCATCTGCAACGCTAATCAACGTTCGTGCATTTGTGACTTGTATAACAGCTTTGCCAGGCTTTGAAATGTGAATGAGAGAAGCATCATCTGATCCACCAACACCCTTTACTTCTTCTACTGTTGTATCCATGGCCATCTTTTGTAATTCCGTCAGAAGGGCATTTAGATCCACTTTTCCAAAATGCAGCATTGGCCTCGTTTGAGAGGGGCCTTGCTCTTTGGATAACCTGTATCTTCCATGCTCCACCACAAGTTCCCCCTTCAACATCGAGACATCTATATCTTGTCGTCCCAATGTTGTATATTGGAGTTGACTAGACAATTCGGATTGAATGTCCAATTGGGAGTCCTCCTTCGCATATGGGACACAAATCATCTTGTTTTTGTGGAAGTAACTAAATGAAAATGAAGCTTCCAGAGTATCAACGAGTGGCCTGAGTATCTGAGGAAACTGTCCACAGAAAAACCAATCTTTTTCAGAGAAAGGATAAGATGATCCCTTTGGAAAATTTCAAAAAAAATTCTTAATCTTGCAACCAAGCACTTGCCCATTGTTGGTGCTGTTAGACTTAACTTATTCAAATTTCTCCTAGAGCTATGAAACATGCTGCAAATTAGTCCTAATTTTGGTGGATCTTGACAAATTTGCCAGAATTTGGGGATTTCTGGTGATGTATCACATGGCAACAAACTGATGGGATTGCCACATCATTGCCACATGTCTCTTCTGCCTGAATCGATATATGTTGCTCGAAATCTCAAAATGCCAATATTTCTTTACTTTTCTTTTCTTTTTTTAAATTCCGGAAAAATTAGCATAAAAACATGTTATATTAATACAGGAAGCGAATAGTACCAGAACATGTCCAGGTTGTAATATCTTCAGTAAATAGTGGAATTTTTGCAACCTGAAAAGGAGGAGAATGTTAAACAATCAAAAACTGCACTTACATATAGTAAAGCCATTACATTTTGACAGATCATCACCACAAGCAAATTTTAGTGTCTTCTAGGTCATTCATTCAATAAGAGGTTTCATGA
Organism: Scutellaria baicalensis; assembly: GCA_005771605.1. Lineage (NCBI taxonomy): Eukaryota > Viridiplantae > Streptophyta > Magnoliopsida > Lamiales > Lamiaceae > Scutellaria > Scutellaria baicalensis. The sequence goes on from CM016726.1 coordinate 19,509,432, forward strand.
GTGTTTTCTTTTACAATTCAAAAGGTACCATACCTTATAGTATTAGTCCACATAGTATTTGACCCATCAGTTCATTATATATAACCAAATTTTAAGCAATTTGTAGTGCACAGAATTGAGAGTCATGACAAAGATGCATTCATAAATGGAATGTCTAGTCTTTAAACAGAGAAGAAGAATAAACACACAAGATTAACTTTGCAACTGAAAAAAGTGACTGCTAAATGTATAAAGAATAGTTCAGGAGTTGCAACTGTTGAGAATATATATTGCCAACAAGAAAGAAGTGTAAAAGAAGGATTCCAATGCCCATTTAACGAGTTTAAAGGACAAAAGAAGGCAGCTTACTGTATTCCAGAAAGAAAGGAACATTGGAGGACTTTCATTGCCATTGAACTGAAAGGCGCTAGAGCCAAACTGGCATCCATACCTTCCTGTATATTACATGCACAATAGGAATAAACAATGCAGATTAAAAATTAGAAAAAACCGGTTTTATTCAAATAGCGCAATGTAATGATAAAATAGATGAGAAAAGCAATGAGAATTACATGATTTATCGTTACATGAGTTTGCAAGAGAAATATATCATATCACAAAGGTACCTCCAGAACAAGTAGTGAATTTTGATCCCCATGCCAACGGTGCAGCAATTGAACAACAGGTCCAAGTCGAAGACTCCAGTGAGGACAAAAAACAATGCAAGGTTCCTGCCAAATTTTTCTATCCACACAATATCAGCAAGCGGTCTAATCATACAAGCACATGAAAATGCAATGCATAAATCAGCTAAATTTAAAGTCTATTTATTTTTCCTTACATCATCAAAACTTCTCAAACAACATTTCTTATCCTAAAAGAATCATATGATGTAAGGGTTTCTACCTCTGATTTTGTATGACCAAGTTGATAGCTTTTCAGATTACGAATTCATATTATAAAAGTCTTACATAAAAATGGTGTAATCTAAAAGAGCTACAGCAAAATGTTCACATGAACTTAAATGAGGGTTTTGGAAGAAGTCTTCCAAGTGTCCAACTACTTGATGAAGCAAATGTGCCAAACACCTTTTACCACCAGCTTCTTGAACACAACATGTTGACAGTAAATATAATCTAGTTACAATCGGAGAATGCTTTCAGATGCAGATTAAATATTAGAAATTAATCACATAAAATTTCACGATCTTGCGCACAATTTGTAATTTAATCACAACCATTTAATTTTTTCAATTTTCAACATAAACTTTTCAATTTTTGCGATTTGAAGCACAAAACAACTCCCAGATGGGCACAAAACACATCGTTTTGAACCATTGTGTTTTTTATCCCTTTATAAAATTTAAATATTTAATGATTCAAATTTTTGTAACTATTTTGATTTAATAAGAAAACCACATATTGGAGAAACACAATTTATAGTTGTGGTTTTTGTTTTCTATTTAAATTTAAATGGTAAAAAAAATGATATATAAAAACACTTAAAGTTCAACACGGTGTGTTGTGTGTCCCACAAGTGGTATCTCACATGGCAGAGGTTGCTGGAACTGGCCGATCACAACAATAAAAATTCACTGAAAAGTTGTTTTAAAGCTACAGTATTGCAATGTCGACTCCCAGTTACGTCCATCCTTCTCCACCCATCGTGACTTCACTTATTACTCCCTCCGTCCCGGTCCAAGCTACCTACTTGGACCGGGCACGGAACCTAAGAAAATGCAGTTGACTAAGTTACTTTTTGATTAAAAAAGTGTTTTTTATACTTTTTGTTGTTGTTTTTTGACTTTTTGGTTACTTTTTGACTTTTTGGTTACTTTTTGATTAAAAAAATATTATTTCTTTGCTATTTTGGGGTTGGCAAGTTTGATTGGGACAGACGAAAATGGCAAGTAGGTAGCTTCGAGCGGGACGGAGGGAGTATTATTTTTTTAGGGAAAAGTTATTTTCGTCCTTTAAGTTTGACTCATTGGATTTTTCATCTTCTACCTTTCACCTTTTGTTTCTTAGTTCTCTATGTTTAAGATGATTGATATTTTGGTCGAGTTAAATGTCTTTTATTTTTATTTTTTATTACAAGTTGACACCTTTAACAATCAAAATTTTCAACATATGACAACCTAAGAACTTAAAGTACGATAATATAGTACGACATCAATAAAATGAATGATTTTGAATCAAACTACTTATAGAAGCCGGTCATACTATTGCATAAGTTTTTTAGTTTATTTTCATAGTTAAAGAGTTTGGTTGTAATTTGCCCAAATCTTGGGTCCATTTAATTACTTAATCAAACTTTGAAGGTGAGAAATGTACTTTACCCAAAATAAATAGATATTTACCTACAGTGTTGTAGCAAGTAAATGGACAGAAAAATACAATTTTTTTTAAATGTAAGAGACTAGAAAATAATAGGTGAAAGATAGAGGATGAAAAATCAAATGAGAGAAACTTAGAGGTAAAAACTTTTTTTCCCTATTATTTTAACACACCCGATACGTTTGTTTACTAATTTATAACCCAGAGCTGAATATATTTTGCATGCCTTACAAAGGAAGAAAAATAAAAAAAATAGAACCTCAGATCGATCAAAAAATGAAACATAGAAGATCGGAAAACCAAATCACCCACCAAAAGAGAAAGTGAAACGATGGAATAGAGGGTGTCTAGAAGTACCAGTATGCATTCTAGCCAATAATTAGCATGTGTTAGGAATGAGTGTTTCTTACAATAGTTCGACTGAATGAATGGCAGGAAACAAGTGAAGTCTTCTATCTTCCAACATCTCCAGATGAGTAAATAATGGTTTCCCAGAGTAGAGCTGCAATTTTGGAGAGTGAAACAAAAAATTATATCAGCTTGCTTGTTAGTAAGATCCTTAAGTTCCAAATCTGTATGATATCTAGAATTCAACTTACACGATCTTGCCATTGCTCGCATAACCATTCTGGAATGATATTTGTGAAAGCCATAAGCTCTTCTGAAACAGAGGAGACGATGAAAATGGGTACCTACATTGCAGTAATGTGGTTTTAACATATTGCCAGATAAACTGTGGAAGGGAAAACTTGAAACAAAGAAACTTATCAGATCTGTAACACATTAAGGCTATACTTAAATTCAATAAGTACTTGTATAGCATTCAGCATAAAATCACCTTCACACTGTGGTATATTACTCCTTTAATCTCTTTGAGCTAGAACTTTCCTATAGTACAATTAGATACTAGATATCAGAGTTTGCTTGAGAATTTGCACCATGGCACTTCCAATATCTGAAGTTTAAGGTATAATTTTTTATGGAAAAAACTACAAAATAGAGATTCCACCATCTAACATTAAATGGCAGTTGTAGATTACAATAAAAAGAAGCCAAGAAAATGACAACATTCAAGAACAAAGATCTAAAGTTTGTCCATTCACATTTTAAACTCCAAAACAGAGGTTACTATAAACCCTACCACTTTACCAACATATATCCTATTTTTAACATTAAGCTTTAGAATATACCTTCATATTTTCTGATTCTAGGTTAAGTGCAAATCGCTCCAACAGCTGCAAAATGATCCCAAGACGTCCACTAGGAATTACAACTGAACCTCCAGCTTTTATAGAGTCCATGGAACTGGAGCATATGAAATCTAACTTATCCATCTCTTCCAGATACTCATCAGTATTAAGGAGAGCTGCTGTTGCTTCTGTATTGGCATCCTCAGTACTGCAACAGTGGATTGCAAGGCTCAATAAGTTTTAAGTATCAAAATGATAAAAATAATAGCGCTAAACCAGATACACCTCCAAGCTCTGCTGATGTTATATGCAATTGGGTAATCAACAGTCAAACATGACACTAATACCCCCCCCCCCCCTCACATCAGCTGAAAAGTAGAAGCACCTTAAATTTGAAATGTCGTTTCCAGAAGAGACAGGCAAATTACTATAATCCTCATCAGAATGGTCTGGAGCATCACAAGAGGAGAAATCTGAATACAAAAGCACATCACTTCCTTGAAGAGCCTTGTAATTGAAACTCATTGCCGTGAGTGATGTAAAAACAGAACTCGAAACATAAGCAATGTTTCCTTTAGGTCCAGTGATACTCCAATTACACGAGCCAATTTCAAGACCAGAACTAAATGCTTTTATAATCAATAAGCCATTATAGCATACTTCTTCGCCATACTTTAGAGACTCAACCTTCAGCATGCACGCCTTCACATCAGCTGCACTGAGACAAAATCCCTAATTACATCTTCCAACACATATAATGGATGTATAGGAGAATTGGAATTGAATAAGAAGTTGAAAAACAGTACAAAATTCTTGAAGCCAGTTAGCTTTTCTGCATCAACAGAAAATATGAAGCACTTCTAGCAACTCTAGACACAAGTATAGAATACTCAATAAACATCTTTAGCATATATGCTTTTGCTTTTTTTCCTTATCTTTTATCTTTTCTAAGCTGTGCGGAATTTTTATTTTTCAAGTTGTGAGATGTGTATTTAATTGGTAGATTTCAGCTGCATTAGCTTGATGCAATGCAATTTCTATGAATTAAAGACCAAGTAGATGGATCAATTAGTATTCAGACCTTTTTGTAAAATAGTTTAGGAAGCTTCACAAGGAAGTAATAGTTATACAGTCAAGTTTTACAAGCCAGTCATTGCTAAACCATTGTGATTCCACTGATGCAAGGAATCTTAGAATTTATAGCAGCAACAATAACCATCCTACTATGTCACCTTCCATATACATTAACTGGTTTGATTTAACAACAAAGTGGCAACTAGTATGTAGTTCAATGATACCTTTTTATAGGATATGCTTTTCTCCTGACCTTGTTATGTTGAAATTGATCAAATGCAGTCTTTTTGTCTAGATGAAGCTTTTATGGTTCAATGTCATGAAAGTTCCGAATTTCTGTATAAATTCATTTCAAGGATGTGAAAGCAAAGCGGTAAAATTAAACAAAGAGATGAATGGATTTTGTCATTCAGGATTAAAATTTAACATTCAAGATAAGAATTCTGTGATATAATTTCAAAGAAATTACATCGTTCATGCATATTCAGAAGAATAAGGATGTAACATAATAAATAGCAAATAAATCACACTATACCTGTATAATGGCATCCAACCACCAAAGTCTTTCCCATCTGCACCAAAAATGATCCGTCTCAACTCTAAAGGAAGTAATTCAACCTCGTCCCACTTCATCCACAGAGGTGCATCAGGCTCAGGTCCATAAAATTGCCTAAACTCCTTATGCATATTGACAAGATCCTCCATCATTAGTTGCCCAATTCTAGCTGCAGCCTCAGTTACATACACCTAAACTACCACAATTATCGCCAGTCACATACATACCATCTCAGTTAGTAAACAAAACAACGAACCAAATCATGGTAAATATAACCTTAACTACCTTGGCTGAAAAATCTTTATTCCGTGTCAGAAACGGTAAACCCAGAATACCCATTGGACTAGATATCAAAACTATATCGATAAAAGAAACATTCCATAAAAGCAAGTTCTTGACAGTTCTGTAACGAGGCTCAGCACAAATTAAACCATTCACTATGAATTCGTTGATTTTTGGCCTCCTCTCCTTTTCATTTGACCCCATGCCCGTATATTTCTCGCACGAACATGAGACATTTCCATTAAATATCACATTAGAATCAATCGGGACTGGAGAAAAGATCGTTAGCGATGAAAGATCGATAGGGCAATCGAATAAAACTCTGAAACCGCAAATATCCAAAATGTGGCATGGCGGGAAGTAAAATCCCTTGCCTTCACTCAAGCATGTCTGCAATCAGAAATTGCCAGTAACACCAATAAGAAACTGCAATATAATCAACAACCAACAAATTTAAAGACGAAAACAATTTAAAGCAGATTTGGGACTAAGTGCAGTGGAAACGAAATGATCAAACACAATGTTTACTGTAATTTCAATAAGCCGAATTTACACAGAAAATCACGAGAAGAGATGGAGGTAAAGACTTACAAACTCCATGAAGCTTAACAATTGCAAGTCCTCAAGCGCGAAAATTACAGTTCAAACATGGCTGCGAAATTGGGGATTTTATAATTTAGGGTTAATCAGGGATGCAAAAATAGTTTACATGCGTTTTGGTATGTATATATATATATATATATAATTTTTTAAAATTATACTATCATATATAATGTGATTGTTATTAATTTAATACAAATGTAATTTTTGGTATTTATAATAGTAAAAAGCTAGGTATATCAAACTTAAATTTATATTTTTATAAATAATTATATTCGAAAATGTTAGAAATTTGAACATAAAATACTATACTAATTTATGGATTTAACAAACAAATTGAAAATTATGTATTAAAAATATTAGATAAATAAAAATGATCAATTTGACCAAATTTGTGCACCCACTGAGTACTTAAAATTTTCAATAATTTAAATTTAACGGCACAAGAAAAAAATGTATGTTATATACATATATATAAAAAATTATAACACACATATATATTAACTTTTAATTGAATGAAATATTAGTTTAATGACACATATAACTCATTTATTTTGAATCCAATAAAAAAATTATATCAATTTATCAAATAAACAAAACTTTATCTTGCTATCTATTTAAATAAAATAACCCAAAATTGGACTTGATTTAATATTTTCAATAAAAATATTATGAAAAATAATGATAAGGTCGATAAATTATCATTGTCCAAACCATTAAGCGACCTCCATTTAAAATATAACTATGTCAAAAAAATTACAATTATGTGTGTATAAAATAAAATAATAACAAGGATAAAATGATATATGTGTGTATTTCAAATGAAGAAGTTATTTAATTTGTAATAACAATTTGTATCTAAAATGATATATGTGTGTATTTCAAATGAAGAAGTTATTTAATTTGTAATAACAATTTGTATCTAATATTTTTATTTATATTACTTGGTTTTATTTTGTATTTGTAAACTATTAAGTATACATATAATACATTTTCATTTGTATTTTTTTTTACATTTAATATCAATTTATAGCAGATTAACACTTGTATTTATCATAAAAAGGTTTAAAAAAAGTCATTGAAACCCTCAAACATGCATTTTCATTTTTAAATTTGATATATTTAATATGAATATTACATTTAAGATCATGATTAAAGATATATTATATATTTAAAATTAATTTAAAATAAAATATATATTATACTGAACAAAATGATGAAATATAATAAAAATATCATCTCTTATTTTTTCTTGTTTATCTATTTATTCTTTATTTTGAGTTTATATATAATAAATACAATAGTTAATATAATAAATAAGTTTCTTAAATTAAATATTTATTTATTTATAATTTTTAAAAATGAAAATATTCATAAATGAGAAATTTATTACACTTTTTAACAGGATATCCTTCTTTTATATTGACGAATATCAGCATGTGCTTCGCACGTTGATGATAAATTTTTTAAATCAAAATATTATATTACTATAAATATTAAATTATAATTTTATGTAAATATTAATTTTTTAATATCATATTATTTATTTCTTACAATTAATTTTTTTAATATCTTATATGTGTATATTATATATATACATACCTTCATGAAGTATGACTAACATAACATGAAAATAGAACACATGAAACAAATTTTTGTTGGGTTTGAGCCCACCCATGAGGCGCGTGAGAGCATCTGGGACCGCGGGAGGCACTGACCCGGGATCTATGCACCAAATGTACAAAAGTTTTGGTATTTATTGATTAACAAATCTTATATGAGATCGTTTTACGAATCTTGTTATGTAAGAGAGGTTAATTCATAACCCACATATATCAATCCATACAAAAATTTGTGAAAATGAGTCCAATTTATATGTAAAAATGATTAGTTTCATAGAAAACTATCAGTGATACCGTTTCACATGAATTTTTATGAAAATGGAATCAACTAAATATTTTTTACAATCCGACTCAACTTATAGTCTTTAATTTCAAGGACCATACACGTGTACCATATAACCTTTAGTAGAAAGCCGTTATATAATATATTATTTTTAATAGCCTTAATTAGCTATCTTTAGTCAAAATACGTTACTCCTGAGAAATAGGAAAAGGCAAAAAGTAAATTATGCAAATATTCAATTGATTATATATATATTTAAAAAAAAAGGAAAATTCAATAGTCAAACAATAATAATCATAAAAAAAAAAACCCTACTTTTTACTTTTTCTTTTTCTTTTTCTCTCTTTGTCATTGAAAATAAAATGAAATATTTTATCCTTCACACTTCACTGGTCTATATTTCTAGAACACTGCTCTAAAACAATTCTTATTCAACTAAAGGAATGAAATACCAACATAATTAAGATAATACAATTTTGTGAACTATCAATCTACTTTAATTAATGCTGAAAAGCATTTGATAATTAATGGTCATGTGATGATTTCCACAATATTTATAGAAAGGTGACATGAATTTGATTGCTAGAACAATATTACAAGTACACTGTCAAAAAGTAGAAGAATTAATAATATCAAAAAAATTAGTGTAGCTATGTGTGGTTGATGAAAAAACCTCTATATATGTATAGATAAACGACCATTTTCTTGCCTTTGATAGTCACTGCACTACTTCATCTTCTAAAGATCACTTAGATAAGAAATCCCTGTATTCTCTTTCCGTTTATTTTCTCATTTTTCTCGTCGATTTTAGACTCATTAATCGCTTAACATCCATTAGTATGACTTTTGAAACGTCGCATATTGCAATGGGCTCCTTCGCGAACATGGAAAATAAGATTCATGTGCTGCTCGTCGAGCATGAAAATGACGATCATGATAATGTTATGAAAATGTTAAACTATTTCTCTTATGAAGGTATATGAAACACATTACATTTTGCATCATTGAAAGCACATTAGAAGATAAATATGAATGCAATTTGTGTATAGTTTTTTGCACCTTATTTTAATCAGGACATGGATGGAGTTAAAGTTTTAGACGTACTTTTCATGCAATTTGTTTTTATGGTTTTTTTTTTCTTTTTTTTTCTTTTGGGGGGGGGGGGGGGTGGGTGGGTGGGTTTTGTTTGATGATGAATCAAATCTTATTTGTGTATAGTTTTATAATTTTACTATATATATAGTGCAGCTTAATTATTTTATTTTGTTAGTTTAGTAGTTTGAATCTTCATTTCCCACCATGTTTTCATATGATTTTTCTTGGCTTAAATGGAAAAGAACTAATACGTTAATTAGTTACAAATATTATTCCAATTTAAATTAATGTATAATTTGACTTGCATTAATTTATGATTCATTATAAACTATTTGTGGATTACATGTTTATGTCATAGGTACATTCTTAGTTTCTCAATGGTTTCAACTTTCAACCATAAAATTTTTAGATGGTTTATATATACTTATTTAAACTTCTAAAATTATTTCACTAAAATAATAATTTTGTATATTATTGCTCCCAAATACATCTAAAATTAGTATTTCTACTATACATCCTCAAAAAAATCGTATGAGATAATCTTATGGACATAAATCCGTAAGACAGAGCCTCATCAATCACACGAACAAAGCCAAACTCATTTCACAATCCAATATGTAAATTATCGGTTTTAGACATAGATTAACCCGTCTCACGTCCTATCCTTATATTAAATAATTAGTTGAAATATTATAAGTTTTTTCTTTTAAGATTTGAACATTTAATTAATTGACTTGAACTTTAACTACTTACTTGTTTGGATTCATTTCACACATGCAGTTACTTCAGCCAAGCTTGCTTCCACAGCACTATCAATTTTATCAAAAGAGAAGGTTGAGTTTGATATTGTGATGCTGAATATGAACTCACCAGATTCATATGGCTTTGAACTTCTACAACTTGCTGTTCAAATGAACTTGCTTGTCATCTGTAAGTTTAGTTTTCTTCACTTCATTTTTCCCTTTAGTTTGTTTCCTTTCTTTTTTGTTTTAAATTCTTATTATTTTGGTGTTTTATCGATTCATGGTTTGAAAGATTCCAACAAGCTGTGTAAAACCACATGAATTGGTAGTTTTTACCTGGAATTTGAGAAGGCCTATTACTTTTATATATCATGATTTGTGATCAATATTGTTTGAATATGTATAAACCTAATAAATGTGGTTAATTATTTCATAAATAAAGTGATGATGCCAAATGGTGATGATGATGGTCCCACAATGAAGAGGGGTTTGGAACAAGGAGCCTTTCTTTGCATCAAGAAGCCTGTAACAATGCAGATATTGGAGCATCTTTGGCAATATTTGTTGAAGGATAAACTTTCCCAATCCCTTCAACAAAATGAGCAATGCACAAATAATACTATGGAGCTTAATTCACAGCCAAAAGAATGTGGTGAAGATCAAGAAGATCATAACATGATGATGAACAATAATGAGAATATTAGTTATGATGAAGAAGATATTGAGAAATTGATGATGAAGAAAATGGTGGATTTGGGAGGTGATAATATTGTCATAAAGAGGAAGGTTTGGACTGAATGGACAGTGGAGCTTCATGAGAAATTTATGGATGCTGCCAGGCAACTTGGAGAAGGAAGTATGTTAATTTCCTTTTATTTTACCTTAATTTGCATATATGATTGAATTTTGTTCCTGGTCCGAAGATGGGTGGGAATAATATCGTTGGAATTTCCGTTTGAATCTGATAACTACTTTTTCGACGCCTCAATTTCCGTTTGTATGTAGGATGCTACCCGAAGGATATCCTCGAGTTAATGAATGAACCGGGTCTCACACGAATGCAAGTTGCTAGTCATCTACAGGTATATATGTTTTGAATTCTCAAATTGGTTTATATTTTTATTGAAATATATCTGCCTAATTCTAGATAAGATTTTGAATTCATTCAATATATTCTACAATCAAATTAATTGTTCGAGTTCGTTCATATGATTTTCTATACAACATATGTTCGAGTTCTAATACACACGTAGAACTCAAACATATGTTCGATGCTAACCAACATTGTCGTGATAGAAATGCCGTAACGCGAAGTGGCTACCTCCGAATGAGCGAAAGAAAGCAAAGAAAAGAAAAGCATACAAAACAGGGCAACAACAGAAGAGAACTCAAAGGTCCAAAACCATGAAATTTGGGTGCATGCCTTTTGGCAAGATGAATCTCAACACTTCTAATCCTAGTCATCATCATCAAGATGATCAATTCACCATTAACAATCATGAATCTGGAGATCAAAGCTCTAATATTAACATAAACTCATCCTTTGTTCATGATCATCATCATCATCATAACAACATGAATGGAACAATGTTCAACATGGGACTTGTTCAACAAACTCCCATCACTAATGTTTCACCGGACAATCCCATCGTTGATGATGACGACTTTGAGGTTTCGTTGATCCTCGACTCGTTGATGCTCCAAGAAGAATCAAGAATGCAGGATTGCAATGGAAGTAGTTGGCCATCTCTTGACCACCACCATAATTATGACCTGCAGGTTGATCATTATACTCAATTAACTCATCAATATTATTCTTTTGCCATAATATTTTTCGATTAATGTCTATGATATTACATTTGCAGATACCTAGTATGAATATTGAAGATGCAGTGGAAGCAGTGGACAACAAAGAAACTCATGAAGATGAGACAAAGTGGATGGAGGAAATGATAGCCTAGCTAGTTTATATGTTATCTTTTCTTTAATCCAATTAGCATAATAATGGATTGATTTTATATACATTATATATGCAAACATTTAGAAAAAAAAAAGGATGTTCAATAAGTTATAGAGCTACCAAGAAAGTAGATCTAGTAGCTCATTTTTGTTTCTGGGAATTAATTGATCCTCTTCATACATGATAATTATATATAATCATATATGTTATAAATTCCTTAAATTTAGACCCGCATGTGAAAATAAAAATATAAATTTTAGTCCTATAATTCAAAAATTTATCCAATTTAAGCTATTTTTCATCGAAAATTATATAATCGATCGGGTAGAATATATATGCTCCTATGGTTCCACTAATTTTATGCATTTTTGTGTGTGTTTATCTGCATCTTTGTGCCTAAAATTCCATGATTTTATAAATTTCTATCGAAAAATAGCTTAAATTGGATAATTTTTTGAATTAGAGGACAAAACCCAATTATATTTTATTTCAACTGGAGTTGTATTTAATATCGTTTAATGCAATAAATCATTTAAACACTATTTATCATTTGTGTGGATCTTGTTCAGTAGTGCCTTTGTACTTTTTAATTTGAATAACTTATTTCATACATGTGGGGTTCGTTGGAACTTTTAAGGTATATAAATGGAAATTAAAGTTGCCATTTCATGTTGTCTATTTGATTAAAATATATGTGTTAAGTGTGTATATATCAAAGATTATGAAAAAAATAATGTAGTATGAAACATTAGATGGATTCAATAATCCGTAACCCAATTGGACCCGTAACCCAATTGGACGCTTCGGGCTCAATTTGAGCAAAATTGGTGAATCTGAAAACATAAAATCTTAAATTGTTGTCCCAAAAAGTTCAAGTCCATTTTTATCAAATTACTAAGCAATTAAGGTAATAAACTCTATTTTAAATTAGTTGTATTACTAAATATCTCTACGAATATCACATTTATTTTTATACATTGCTAATTTAAAAAAATCAAGATAATAAGATTAGTATAGTCATCCTTGTTGGAATGCAATTTCATATTCATTCGTGTGTAAGCTTCGGCTCATGTTAGGAACTATACCAATTAAATTGTTCCAAACATGTATTAGTTGAGATTTTGTTAAAACAAAAATTAAATAATCAGATGATAATTAAGATATATCGTTCTTGAAATATATAATTTAATTGATGTACGTTTCAAATCATCTTAGCAATAATACCACTAGTATCCAATTATTGTTTCAGACATTTATTAATTGATATTGTGTAACAAGAATTAAAGAATAAAATTACTAAAATTTATCCTGGTTGAAATTAATATTATAATCTGATTAATGTACGTAATAATGACGTTTCAAATCTTAGCAACTTCTTTTGAAAATTGTTTATATTTAAGGCAAAATATTTTATGCAACTGGTGCATGGATCTAGGATCCATGCACCCGGGTTGACCCGCCCCACGCGCCTCTGACGCGCGTTTTTACGCGCCCCAACGCGCTCTCACGCGCCCCCACGCGCCTGGTGGGTGCGCTCAAACCTACCAAGATTCGCTCAGGCAGTCATACCCTCATGTTATGTTAGGGTTACTCTCATGTTATGTTAGGGTTACCCGTGTTACCCTGGTGGGCGCTCAAACCCACCAAGCTTCACTCAGGCAGTCATACCCTCATGTTATGTTAGGGTTACCCTCATGTTATGTTAGAGTTACCCTCATGTTATGTTAGTGTTACCCGTGTTACCCTCACGAGGGTAACACTAACATAATATGAAGGTAACTCTAACATAACATGAGGGTAACTCTAACATAACATGAGGGTATGATTAAGATTTTAGTTTAGTGGTTTTAAACTAAGGGTATGAAATCTGGATATGGGGTCACATTAACATAACGCGAAGGTAACCCTAACATAACGCGAAAGTAACCCTAACATAACGTGAGAGTAACGACCAAAACACGCGAAATAAGTAAAGAGGCACGGGCTGGGCGGGCCAGCCCAACCCGCGCGCGGCCCAGTTGCACGGATCATAGATCCGTGCAACTGGTGCACAGGAGACTAACTCTATATTTAAATATGTTTTAATATGTTTTAAACATTATTCTCAAGGAGCTTGTAAGCTCATTGTCTTACAAAGAATTTTTTTAAGAAGCTTATAAACTCAACCGAACAACTCTAATTTGTCTTTTGTTTCAATCCAATACACAAATAACTTTTTCGATTATTTGCTTACATGTAGGATCTCGAAAATTACAAATATTTAATCATATCATACATAATAACTTTGCCTTTGTATCAATAAGTATGTAAATGAGTTAAACAATTCTCAATTTTTGGGCTCCATGTTAATGGTGCTAAAAATCTCCATCCCTATATTGAATTGAAACAATTAAAGTTGATGAAAATTTATATTTAAGTTTTAAGTTGATATTGTAAATGAAAATTGACCCAAAGTTCTTGATTATTTACATAATTGACCTCATAAAAAGTTATTTTGATTATTTTATTGACGTGTCTTTCTTTTTACCATCTCGCGCTTTATAACATTTAAATTTTCAAAACATAGTTGACTACAAATAAATATTTCATTGGTTTCTGCAATGTATGAAACCGGATTACTAATGTGAATAGACGTTTCCAAGATTGCTATCTGCCGTTCCTTTTGTAGTTATATATTTAGGTAATCATCTTATATTTGATAGGGGAATTAAATTACGCAGCGAGATAGTGATAATAATATAATACGATTCGAGTAAGTCAACTTTAAGAAATACGACTGGATTTCAATAATAAGCGTTACGTTTTGAATTCGTCGTTCATATAGTGAAAATCTTATATAGAAAATAACAATCCGTAAACTTATTGTGAACGCTATTTATATGTCCGTCTCCCACAACTTCAATCAACAAATCTCACATTCACACCACTCTGTTTGAGTCTCATTCCTGTTGCTTTTCTTGAAAAAATAATTTATACTTGCTGAAATGGAATCGAGGAATTGGATTTCGAATGCTCCGATGTCAATGGCACAAAGCATGATGTATGGCTTTCATGTGTTACTTGTTGACCATGAGAGTGACTCTCACGCGCCGCTCATAGATATGTTTGAGTCACGCTCTTGCAAAGGTATATTAAACTCATATCTGAACCGTTGTGTGTATAGAAAGATGGGGGCTTTATTTTCTTGTTTAATGATTGGTTGAATTAATCAAAATTTCTATAACTATATAGAAGTCTTAAGTAATTTATTGCTTGATAACCAATAAATTTACACAAAAACTCATGTGAGACGGTATTACGGATAGTTTCTGTGAGACGGATCCTTATTACCCATAAATTGAAACCATATGCACAAACTTTCATATGAATTGCTAATTGTGGGATGTGGGTTGACCCGTCTCATGAAAAAAAGATCTGTGAGACTGTCTCACACAAGACTTACTCATAAATTTAATGTTTTTAGGTATTCTTTTGGCATTTTAATTAATCATAGATCTAAGGCGTCCATTGTATATACTAGATTATTTCTTGTTATTCTATATTAGGTTGAGAGAGATTGCACTTCCTTATTAAGTTTTGATTAATGACTTTCTCATTTTGTTTTAATTATATTCTCAATATATGTGTCAATTTTTACTGTTTTTCCACTTGTGTGGAGAAAATGTAACTGCACTGGTTGCAATTTTTGCGATCACTGGAAATTCATTCAAAATTTATCATTTCCTTTTTTTTTTTGAAAATTTCTGTTCTTTTAAATTTTTCACTCACTACAAGAAATACGCTCATAGACAACATAAAATAGACAACGGATTTAAACTAATCTGTTGTCGTTTCTGTACTTATGTAAATTATACCAGATGACTTGTACTTTATGCTATTGTTATCTCCTCATTCACAGACTTAGATGCTATTGTTTATGCTTTCAGTGACAAATGTTAGTCTAGCCTCCAAGGCTCTATACCTTCTGTCTCAAAGAGGGCCAAAGTTCGATTTGTTGATAGAAAACATTAAGTCGCCCGACTCGTGTGGATACAAACTTCTGCAAACTGCTATTCAAATGGACATACATGTGATCTGTGAGCTTTAATTTCCTTTCCTTGTGAATGATTTTAAATATTGCTTATGTTCTTATTGTAATTTGTTTGATTGAATAATTTGAATTGAAGTGCTCGTTGATGAAGATGATGTTGAGTTTGCAAAGAGAGCTTTGGAAAATGGAGTTTTATTATGTGTTAAGAAGCCTGTTTCAATAGATACAATGAAGTGCGCATGGCAACGTGTGGTAAGAGAGAAAATACGTAAACGGAATGAAAATGAGGCACTTGAAGGGTCGAAAAAGATGGATTGTTCAAAACCCGGAAATGAAGATGAAGCTGAAAGCAGCTGCAAGTTGAGATGTAAGCTTTGGATTGAATGGACTGAAGAACTTCATGAAAAGTTTATGGATGCTACAAGAAAACTTGGACAAGGAAGTATGTGTTTCTTGATTAATTTTAATGATGTATGATTACTTGCTCGTCAGTTTTATATTTTCTTTCATCAATACTAAATTTTTCAAACAGGATGCTATCCAAAGCAGATCCTCGAGCTGATGAATGTACCAGGCCTTACAAGAATGCAAGTTGCTAGCCATCTTCAGGTTCGTTTGTCACAAAATCAAGAAATTGTAGAAAAATATTTAGATACATTTGCTTTCATATATAGACTGGAAAACAATAAATTCTACGTTTTGTAGAGATGTCGTCGCGGAACTTGGCAACATCGTGAGCAGAGGAAGCCAAGAAGAGCTACATCTAAGAGTAGCAATCCAGTTAAAACAAAGCGATACGGATCCATGCCTAAACTGGGCTACAAATCTCAACAACATTCATCAATAGGAGATTATGATGAGGGTTGGGATACAATTGATTTGGATGCTATTTTCTCTGACCAGGTAATTAAGTCCGAAATCAAGTATTCTTCAATAACCTGTTGTACTTTGCTGTCTAGTTCTTCATTTTGAGTTCTTACCGTTTTGCAGGCCCCAATCATGCTCGAGACAGAGATCGAACCATGCATCGAGACATCATCTAAAGGCCCGTAGATGGACCAGAGGAGTAATATTTGTGCTAGATATGTAGTGAAAATTTAATTTGAAGCAAAAAATATAAGGTCGTATTTGAATAGAGTGATTTGAAAGGAGTGGATTTCAAATTCTCTCAAGTTGGAGTGAATTTGAAATCCTCCAAAATGACTCAAAATTAGTTCAAAATGAAAACCATGGATTTCAAATCCATATGCATCCAACACTACCAGTGAATTTGCTATCATGAGTTTCAAATCCCTCCTCAAATCCACTATGAATATATTCAAATGGACCATGGATTTTCTTGGTGATGTTCTATCTCAATTTTGTGACTTATTTATAGATTTGACATTACTCTCATGACATTCGCTCTTTTAAAAAATCTTTCTCAAATTCAGCAAATAATATCCTTTTCAAAGAGGGGTTTTTTGAATAAGATGTCCAATGTGATTTTTCTTTTTCATTATTATCAGCATTGTTTTTTAGATTATATTTGATTTTGTGTGAAAAAGAATAATATGGCTTATATTATGAGTATCTGATGGACATTATTGAATATTTTGTTTTGAAATTTATTTTATTATGTTATATTAAATAAATCTGATTGCGATGAGACCCATTTTTAAATTTCAACTTCTAGATATAATCACAAAAAACTTACATGAAAAGGTTTCACGTATAATTTTCATGAGACGGACCATTTTTACACACTAATCAAACTCATTTCCACAAATTTATAAGTGAATTATAAAGTATAGGTTGTGGGTTAATTCGTCTCACGTAAAATGATATGTGAAATGGTCTCGCTCAAAATTCACTCAATTAATTATAGTTGATTTCATATGTAATTAAAAATTAGTATGACATCTTAGTATAATAAAAAAAAAAAAATGGTTCTAAGTTTTTCAATAGTAGAAAATGGTAAAATTACCCTTCGTTAATTTTTTTAAAATCTTTTCCAAGTCAACAAAATCCTTTACACTATATGACACATTCAAAATACGAAAAAACTCATATGAGACAGTCTCACG
This sequence comes from Scutellaria baicalensis, assembly GCA_005771605.1. Classification (NCBI taxonomy): domain Eukaryota; kingdom Viridiplantae; phylum Streptophyta; class Magnoliopsida; order Lamiales; family Lamiaceae; genus Scutellaria; species Scutellaria baicalensis. The sequence continues at coordinate 19,527,248 of CM016726.1, forward strand.
AATAGTTTTCGTGAGACGGATCCTTATTACCCATGAATTGAATCCATATTCACAAACTTTCATATGAATTTCTAAGTGTGGGTTATGGGTTGACCCGTCTCACGAAAAAAGATCCGTGAGACGGTCTCACACAAGACTTACTCTTCAAAATATACTCAGAGATTATGACAACTGTACAAACTACCTCAATTAATACTGCAAAAGATTTCAGAAATGTAGTGGTGATTTCCTCAATATGATTTACTAATATTTAAAATCTGATTTATAACTGAGTTTAATTTCCAAATATATATATATATATATATATATATAACTGATTACATGAATTTAGAGGTCTAGACCATCGTCCAAAAAGTCGAAGAACAGTTAATAAGAAAAAGAAAAGGTAAATTATTCATAAATATTAGACCAATACATTATGAAAGAATTGTAATATAATTCTGGAGATATTTGTTGGAAACTTTTGAATTTTTGCCCATTTTGGGGCATATTTATGGTGGGTCTCATTTGGTATAAAATGGTATCCGTTTGAAGAGACGTGTTCTCCTCCGTGAGAGCTTTAATTCAGTATATAGCTCACCCAAAATGGATTAAGGGTGAATGAGAAATTAGGAGCCGAAGTAGTGGTTTTGGATCATGGTTAAAGTTCGGAAATGTTGGAAATGCTATTTGTCCCACATAGGAATTTTAGCAAGTTTTGCACTAGTATATATTGATTTCCACCTTATGAGGTGAGTAAGTTGTAAACTAAACAAGCTTGAACCAATGGACTCGTCCAACTATACACACCCTATATAATGCTAAACACACCCCATAAAAAATACCCTTATTGTTAAAATAATAAAATATTGGAGAGATTATTTACACCCCCACTTTTGCCATAATTTTAAATTAAAAGGAAATAAAAATAGTAAAAGATAAAAATACCCTTATTGTTAAAATAATAAAATATTGGAGAGATTATTTACACCCCCACTTTTGCTAAGTATCCACCACTTTTTGCTACTTCCAATATATTTTTACTATTTCCAACAAAGTTTTAAATAATTCCAATTTAATTCCAATTTTAATCTAATCTATATAATTTCGAGATCCGAAGCATAAAATGGTGTCAGAGCCCGGGTTTATTAAGAACTTGAAGTTATATTTATTATATTTATGTAATTAACAATTGGTGAGGAGAATTATTCAAGAAAAATGGATTTTGACGAATATCCAAGATGTATACATTACATGAGATATCGTCAAAATTTGACGATGTACACACAAGAGCACCAAAACAATATCGTCAAAATTTGACGATGTACACACAAGAGCACCAAAACAATATCGTCAAAATTTGACGATGTACACACAAGAGCACCAAAACAAGATAACATATAACCAGTATGTTGAAAAGAACATGATTAGCTGATAGGGAAACCTTGAGGCAATACGAGCAACAAACAACATATTATTTGGGTTTCCTCATGGTAAACCAAATGTTATATGTTGATTTGGTGAATCATCAGGAAGCAACCCCTGATAGAGTGTCGGAGTGGAAGGAGATACAAATTTCCCGAGTGGAAGGAGATACAGATTTCATCTTAAAGAATTTCCATAGATCTTAAAGAAATTTAGAAGACGGTACAGGATTACCAACACAAATCCATCAAATCCAAAGCCAAATGAAGATGATGATAAAATATCAGAAAGAAACCCTTGACATCCTTCATGATATCCAGAAACGAGATAAAATATCAGAAGGAAACCTTGACATCCTTCATGATATCCAGAAATGAGTCAAGAATTTGAGCCAAATGAAGATGATGATAAAATATCAGAAGGAAACCCTTGACATATCCAGAAACGAGTCAAGAATTTGGAGGCATTCATCCGAGAGGAGTATAGATTTCGGAACGAAGTGATGGATTTTGAGAAGATAAATTTGAAGGATCTACATGGACGTATTTACCAATGATGAAAAGCTTATTACTATCATCAAAGGAAAATTTGAAGTATCAAAGGAAAATTTGAAGTATCACATGACCTTGCCGAATCCTTTGCGGTGATTTGTGGATCTAAAGATGAATGCAGGATCAACTTTTTTCCTTTTTATATATAAATAAATTATCTTATAAATATAGATACTTTTTTTAGATACATATATATATATATATAAAGAATAATATATAAGATTATTGATAATTTTTTCAATACAAACTATATATATATATATATATATATAACTTATGCCATGAGCATTTTTTTTCAAATGTGACAGTCTATTATTTTATACATGTAAGATTTTTACTTCACTAGAAATATGTAATTGTGAAATAGTATATTTAAAAATTACATTTTTAATATGTATACAATATAATTTATTTACACACATTATGAAATATTTATTTCAACAGTTAAATAATTTATTAATTAAAATTACATTATATTTCATATTAATTTAGATGGATACAAAATCATAAATTTTTTCTATATAATTTTTTTTACTTCATTTATTAAGTTCAATCTATTTGAATCCATATATTACACGAGTCTTATACTAGCTATATATATTTAAATACACATTCAATTTATATAATATCGACATTTTTTTTATATTGATTTTTGTCAAATAGTATCTATTAATTATCCACAATTAATATCGACATTTTGTAATATTAATGTTTGTTCAATAATATATATGGACAAATAACAACATGATAATATCTACAATTATCCGCAATTAATACTGATAATTTTTTATATTAATTTTTATTCAATAATATATATCGACAAATAACAACATGATAATATTAATATATTTATATTTTTTTCGATATTAATCTACGGACAATAAGACATATATTGATAGTCTATAATTAATATCAATATTTTGAAATATTGTATCTTATATAATATCGATAAGTACTTGACCATATTTATTTTTGCTGAAAAAGTATCGGTGTTAATTATTTGTTATTTATCGATATATATTATTGAACAAAAATTAACATCACATATTATCATACTGTTATTTGTCGATATATATTATTGAACAAAAATTAATACCACATATTATCATACTGTTATTTGTCGATATATATTATTAAACAAAAATCAATATCACAAAATATCGATATTAATTGTAAATAATTGATAGATATTATTTGACAAAAATCAATATTACAATCTTTCGAACTCTAAATTGTTTATAACCCACATTGATAGATAAGTTATGTTTTGGGGTGATTTTATTGTGGATGTGTTTTCGGTATTTATCTTAAACTTTTTTAATTATTGCTCAGCCAAAGGTAATTCTCACTTAATCTATTGTTAATCTTTAATCGAGATGATGACTACTACATTCTTCATTCACAGGAACACCAACACCAATGTTCCACCATTCCACAGCCCCATAGTTGCATTTGTCTTAAAATACCAAGAAACCAAAACACCCTAATAATATGTTCATGTTATATTATAACATACCCGTGTATTACACGAATCTTATACTAGTTATATATATATATATATACATATATATTTAAATATATATTCAATTTATATAATATCGACATTTTTGTAATATTAATTTTCGTCAAATAATATCTATCAATTATTCAAAATTAATATCGACATTTTGTAATATTAATGTTTGTTCAATAATATATATCGACAAATAACAAGTTGATAATATCTATCAATTATCTGCAATTAATATCGATACTTTTTTATATTAATTTTTGTTCAACAATATATATCGACAAATAACAACTTAATAATATTGATATATTTATATTTTTTTCGATATTAATTTATGGACAATAATACATATATTTATAGTCTATAATTAATATCAATATTTTACAATATTGTATATTATATAATATCGATAACTTGACCATATTTATTTTTATTGAAAAATAATTAATATCAATATTTTACAATATTTTACAATATTTTACAATATTGTATCTTATATAATATCGATAACTTGACCATATTTATTTTTATTGAAAAAGTATAGTATTAATTGTTTGTTATTTGTCGATATATATTATTGAACAAAAATTAATACCATATATTATCATACTGTTATTTGTCGATATATATTATTGAGTAAAAATTAATATCACAAAATGTCGATATTAATTGTGGATAATTGATAGATATTATTTGACAAAAATCAATTTTATAAAAATGTCAATATTATATAAATTGAATGTGTATCTAAATATATATAATAGTATTTAAATTGAATGTGTATTGAAATATATAAAAATCAATAAATTTTGTATTTAATTGAATATTTTATCGAATATAATAACTAGTAAAAGAAAATGATATTTGTTTTTTTAAATCTACGGGCGACCTGATACTAGGTAAACACTAGGTAAACGTGATTTGAGAGTAAGTTAAAAGCGTGATTTGAGAGCCCACATCAATTGGGAGAGGAAAAAAAAACACTGTGATATAATAGGGAAAAAAGTTAACGACATTTCATTCTGATTAAATTGATACTTTTCAATCTTTCGAATATTATCTTTTATAACCCGTATTGATAAATAAATCTTTTGGAGTAATCCCTTGTATTTATCTTAATCTATTTCACTATTGGCATAATTTTAGTGAGATTTTATTGTGGATGTGTTTTGGGTATTCATTGTGCGTTCTTAATTTATTAATTGTTTTTCTTCAGATCCAGGGTTGTCGGATGATTTTGTAATTAGACTAGCTAAAAGTTGGGATGCACGGAGTTTACCCTTTTTGATCGTCCTAGATGTTATAAAATCCGAATGGGAGCACATAACATATCAGTCACTGATGGCTAGTACATTCTTCATTCACAACATGAGGAACATGAACATCTACACTCCCAGCCTCATATTTGGGCTGCCTTAGACCATCTCTGCACAGGATTTTCCTGTTAATTTTACACAATTTTTATGTAATAACTGCCAATGATCTCCAACAGTTTACATTATTCTCTGCACCAAAAAAGAATATTCCATAATATTTTTATTAATTAATTAATTAAACATTTTATTTATTATAAATATTCGTTTTTATTGTTAAATAATCTATTTTTCATCTTTATTATTTTCGTAAATCTAGTTCAGATATATCCTCATCCTTAATAATATTTATAATAATATTCAATATGGATATTTTACAAATATTTTCGTAAATCTAGTTCAGATATATTCTTATATCCTTAATAAGTTCTATAATATTCAATATGAATATTTTACAAATATTTTCGTAAATCTAGTTCAGATATATCCTCATCCTTAATAATATTTATAATAATATTCAATATGGATATTTTACAAATATTTTCGTAAATCTAGTTCAGATATATCCTCATCTTTAATAATATTTATAATAATATTCAATATGGATATTTTACAAATATTTTCGTAAATCTAGTTCAGATATATTCTTATATCCTTAATAAGTTCTATAATATTCAATATGGATATTTTACAAATATTTTCGTAAATGTAGTTCATATATATCATCATCCTCAATAATATCAATAAATTTGTAGCAATCTTATTATTAATAAATCTTTATCAATTACTTACCTAATATCTATATATAGGTCATAGATCATACATTAGGTTACAAATATTTTCGTAAATCTAGTTCATATATATCCTCATCCTCAATAATATCAATAAATTTGTAGCAATCTTATTATTAATAAATCTTTATCAATTACTTACCTAATATCTATATATAGGTCATAGATCATACATTAGGCAATTGAAGATCGATATTTGTGTTCTATTTATTTAGATATTACACAAGATCTAATTGTAGGACGAAATCAAACCATGAAAATGTATGTTGTATGTTGTATTGTATTTTTTTTTCCAAAATCGGAATGATTATAATAGCACTTAATATAAAAAATGAGGAAAAAATGAATACAAAGTAAAAATAATAAAAAAGAACTTAAAAACAAAATAAAATAAGAAAAGAAAAAGAATAAAATAAATAATAAATAATGATAAGAAAAAAATGAATACAAAGTAAGAATATAGAAAAAGAAATTAAAAATAAAATAAAATGAACAAAATAAATAAATAAATAAGAAAAAAAAAAAAGATGGCGCAAGGTTTGACCTGTGGATAGTTGGCGCAGAACCAGCGGATGGCGCAGAGAAAAGATTTATTGTTGGAGATGAAAACAGGCGCCATCAAATTGTGATGGCACTGTTGGAGATGCTCTTAAAATACCTAAGGAACCAAAACACCCCCTACAATAGAAAAAAGACGAAAGCGTCCCTAACAGCAGAACAAGGAACCAAAACACCCCTTAACAGCAGAACAAGGAACCAAAACACCCCTTAACAGCAGAAAAATGAACCAAAGTCCAAGAGTAAGAGGGGAAATATGTATCCAAGAGTAAGAGGGGAAATATGTTATGTTTAAAAGGACAAGAATAAGAAGTTCAATTTGAACTAGTTGGTGATCCAAACTACTGAGTTTGACCTGATTTTATGATGTAGAATTGTAAGTAGCGTTTCAGTTTGAACGCTGGTGTTTCAATTTGAACATTGTAGGTAGCTGGTGATCCAAACTACTGAGTTTGACCCGATTTTACTCATGATGTATAATTGGTGATCCAAACTATTGAGTTTGACCCGATTTTACTCATGATGTACTAGTGGTGTTTCAATTTGAACATTGTAGGTAGCTGGTGATCCAAACTACTGAGTTTGACCCGATTTTACTCATGATGTATAATTGGTGATCCAAACTATTGAGTTTGACCCGATTTTACTCATGATGTATAATTGGTGATCCAAACTATTGAGTTTGACCCGATTTTACTCATGATGTACTAGTGATCATAGTGCTGTATATAGAAATGTAAACAATTTGTCCCTTGTTATACTGAGTTTGATCCCTTAAATCTCTTTAAGAGTCATTTTTGTCAGGAGATCACAATCACCATGCAACTTAGATATGAGTAGGTTTTGTGTAATAACAATAATACCTTTAAATATGCAACTAATACCTTATGAGTATACCACCAATACCTTCAAGAATATACCACTAATACCTCATGAATACACTAATAATACCTTATAAATATATACCTAATACCAAATTAATAATACCTTTAAGAATATACCACTACCTTTGGGGGTACGGCGCACTGGAGTACACAAGTTTTTGCCCTTAGATATATATAATTCCACATTTCCCTTAATTATACATGAATCAAAGGCCTTTGCTGACACAACATACATATGTGATTGCCTAATCATGCACATAGAATCAAAGGCCTTTGCTGACACAACACAACATATGTGATTGCCTACTCATGCACATATGGTGAAAATGTGTAATAACAATAATACCTTTAAATATGCAACTAATACCTTATGAGTATACCACCAATACCTTCAAGAATATACCACTAATACCTCATGAATACACTAATAATGCCTTATAAATATATACCTAATACCAAACTAATAATACCTTTAAGAATATACCACTAATACCTCATGAATACACTAATAATGCCTTATAAATATATACCTAATACCAAACTAATAATACCTTTAAGAATATACCACTACATTTGGGGGTACGGCGCACTGGAGTACGCAAGTTTTTGCCCTTAGATATATATAATTCCACATTTCCCTTAATTATACATGAATCAAAGGCCTTTGCTGACACAACATACATATGTGATTGCCTAATCATGCACATAGAATCAAAGGCCTTTGCTGACACAACATATGTGATTGCCTACTCATGCACATATGGTGAAAATCGTGGAATAAGCTGAGGATTTTATAATTGATTTTATAAATCTGTTTAAGAGTGATTCTTGTTAGAAGACAATCACCATGCAACTTAGATATATATAATTCCACATTTCCCTTAATTATACTTGAATCAAAGGCCTTTGCTGACACAGCATGTGTGATTGCCTACTCTGTTATAATGCTTAAGGAACAATTGTGGAATAGATGATCAGAGTATTACCTAAGGAACAATTGTGGAATAGATGATGGGAAAGATTTACCTGAGGGAGTATTACCTATGGTGAAAATCGTGGAATAACCTATGGTGAAAATCGTGGAATAAGCTGAGGATTTATAAGGAACAATTGTGGAATAGATGATGGGAAAGATTTACTTGAGGAGTATTTGAGATCCTGGTAGCGCTTTGAGAACCTTCATATTCTTCTCCTTTTGCGAGTAGCTTTTTCCCAGAGATTCGAGCTCATTTATGATTCCTGTAAACCTGAGGTCAAGTTGCTCCAATGTTTCATCAAAATTCATCTCGAATACCTCGAATTTCTATGTGGCCATTGAGATTTTGTTGTCTTTTGTAAGCTCTGTTCCAATGTTTCCCTCGCAGATCTGCTCCAACTTGTCCCAAATTTCTTTAGCAGTTCTGCATGTCTTCACTTTACTAAATGTTCATTTGTCTAAGGTGAGGAACAACACATTGCAAGTTAAACATTTTCCTATCTTCTATTCCTGGTAGCTATCGTGAAATTTGAAAGTGTTTATTACACAAGTATCAATTAGGTTCAAGAGACCACATATTGTCTATAGTCAATTATATTTTGAAATTTGAAGTAGCGTTTAGAGAGGGAGAAATGGTTAAATCATCACAAATACATATATTAATGTTGCTAAACAATCAATATCAATTCAAAACCAATTTTAATAAAATAGGTTGAAATTTTCTAATTTTGCAACTTATTTTGAGTGATTAGAGTAAGTACAATTATATTTTTCTAACATGATTTTATGTAGAGTATCTTATTTAATGGACCTTTTGAATTACATTTGAAACTGTATGACTACTATACACTACATTTTGGAAAATATCACTTTTGTCCTGTTAGTTTCCCTTATTTCAAAATTGGTACCCATTGTTTTCGTTTATAAAGATTTTTTAAGAAGCTTATAAACTCAACCAAACACCTCTAATTTGTCTCTTGTTTCAATTCAATACATATAGCTTTTTTGACTCTATTTTCTTCATGTAGGATCCTGAGATTTCAAACATTTAATCATATCGTACATAATAATTTTGCCTTAAATTATATCAAGAAGTATGTAGATGAGGTAAACAATTCTCAATTTTTGGGCTCCATGTTAATGGTACTAAAAATCTCCATCCTTATATTGAATTGAAACAATTAAAGTTGATGAATTATACTGCTAAGTTTTAAGTTGATGTTAGTAAATGAAAATTGACCAAAAGTTCTTGATTATATACATAATTGGCCTTATAAAATGTCATTTTGATTATATGGTGATTCTATAGTAGAATTAATTTTTGTTGTTTTGTTGACGTGCCTTTCTCTTTACCTTCTCCCGTTTTACACTATTTAAATTTTCAAGACGTAGTTGGCTACAAAGAAATATTTGGTGTCTTCAATGTATATGAAACCCGATTACTAATGTGAATAAACGCTTTTACGATTGCTAACCGTTGTTCCTTACATAATTATTTATGTGATTATATATTTGGTAATCATCTCATATTTGACATGGATATTAAATTGCATGGTGAGATAATGATAATAAGATAATATGATTCGAGTAAGTCAACTGAAGAAATATAACTGAATTTCAATAATAAGTGTTACGTCTTTCATATAGTGAAAATCTTATATAGAAAATAACAATCCGTAAACTTATTGTGAACGCTATTTATATGTCCGTCTCCCACGACTTCAATCAACAAATCTCACATTCACACCGCTCTGTTTGAGTCTCATTCCTAGTGTTTTCTTGAAAAAACATAGATATAGCTTTCATGTGTTACTTGTTGCAAAGGTATATTAAACTCATATTTGAATCATTGTGTGTAGAGTAAGATGGTAGCTTTATTTTGTTCTTTAGATATTGTTTTTTTCTTTTTCCTCATCAATTAAAAATCTGTATGCATAATAGAATATCCAGACAATAGATGTTTGCATTATTCTTTGCCCATTATAATAATAATAATAATTTTAAGGCATTCTTTTCTATGAAATTGATACTTGGCTAAGTAAATTAATTAATTCATTCTATATACGTTAAGCAAAGTTGAATATGTTAGATTACTTCTTGTTATTCTATATTAGGTTCTTTATGAAGTTTTGATTAATGACTAACATTTTGTTTTTACTATATTCTCAATATGTGTCAATTTTCATTGTTTTTCCACTTGTATGGAGAAAAAGTAAGTGCACTTATTTTTGTGACAAATAATTTGTCTTACCAAATCACATCAAAACTGCAAATATATGCTCTTAAATTAAATATTTACAGCTTGTATATATGTATGCATTTTTCGTAATAATGGTATATGCATTGAAAGATAATGTTGGTTATAGACTGATTACCAGAAATAGAATAGATGCATATTGCAGTTCTTCACTATGAGTTCTTTCCATTTTGCAGGCGCCAATCATGCTCGAGACAGGGATCGATCCATGCAACGAGACATCATCGAAACCTGGAGAAACTAAAGGCCGGTAGATGGAGGAGTAACATTGTGCATTTTTCGAATAAAATGCCCAATCTGATTTCCTTTTTTCATCATTATCAGCATATTTTCTGGATTATATTGGATTTTGTGTGAAAATGAGTAATCTGGGTTTGCATTATGAATATCTGGTGCATATTATTGATATTTTGTTTTGAAATTCATTGTATTATATTTTGTCCAATAGATCTGATTGTGGTGAGATCGATTTTTAATTTCTACTTTTAGCTAAAATTACAAAAAAAAATAGTGTGTGACAGTTTCGTGGAACGGATTATTTTTACCCATTAACCCAATCCATCTCCACAAATTTGTATGTCTGTGGGTTGACCCGTCTCATATAAAATGATCCGTGAGACGACCTCACACGAAACTTACTCTATTGATGTTAGTTGATTTTACATGTAACTAATAATTAGTATTAACATATCTAAGTATTAAAAAAAGTGTTTTATAACTATATTACAGGTCTAATTTTTTCATTAGTAGGAAAAAAAAAAACATTTCATTGTGAAATCGCCCTTCATTAATTATTTTTTAATCTTTTCCAAGTCAACAAAATCCTTCACGCTGCCACGTAATTAGTATATAATTCGTTGTTTGACATTTCTTGCCCTTAATTGTGAAATATGTATTATTCAAAATGTATTACAAGATTATGATAATTGTATACTGCAAAAGATTTCAAATGATTTCCAAAGTAAATTAAAATGTGAAGCTGATTACATGAATTTAGAGGTATAGACCACCGTCCAAAAAGTTGAAGAACAATTAATACGAAAAAGAAAAAGCAAATTATTCATAAATATTTGACCAAAAAGAAAAAAAGAAAAATTATATATAAACCCATCCATGGCTCAATTGGAAGTACACATTGTTTTTCTTGCAAAACTGTACAATACTAAGCATATTTTTCTTGCATTTCTAAACATCACAAGTTTTAAGTTCTTGTCACACACACACACATATATATATATATATATATATAATTTCAATGGAATCCACTGCAAATAAGATTCATGTGTTGCTTGTTGAGCATGACAATGCAGCTCATGATCACATCATTAACATGTTGCAATATTTCTCTTATCAAGGTAGCTACTATATTTGTTTCCATGGCTAAATTTGTTCACCAATTTTTTTCTTAAAATGTCTAAGTTAACCACTATTTCTGATTTTGACACTATATTATTGGGTTATGATTTCATGTCGTTTTCCAATCATGTGTCGACCTGCAGGTTGACATAATTTTTTTTGTTTTTCTGATTAATTGGGATAATGATTTTATGTTATTTTCCAATCATGTGTTGACCCACACATAATATTTTTTCAAGTTATATATGTCTTTGGATACAATATTTTCCTTCTCCTTTTCCTTTTCTTTAGTTTGAATCTTTATTAGTTTCGCCATTTAATATATATATATATATATATATATATATGATATGTTTTAGTTCTTTATTTTATTTGAAAAAAACATAGTTCTGGTTCTTAATTTGATGTAATTAAATGGAAAGGTAAATACATTTATTCATACCTTAAAATTCTTAATTTGCAAGATTAATTATTAAAGAATATTACTAACTAATTAATATTTTAGCTGATGCGCCTTTCTCATTAGTCTAAATTAATCATAAAAATGTTATATATCATTTCATGAACTTAATTTGTCATTATAATTGCTAAGTTTGTGAGTATGTATTTTATCACAATTCTTATAAATTTTTTTTCCAATAAATTAAAATTTGTAAGAAGAAATACTTCAACTGCATCAAATAGCTAGATAGCAGTATAAATTCAAACTAGTGTTCGAATATCATGTGTCTACCTAGCTATATCTATCAAACATTTTGAAGTACTGTAAATTAAAGAATTATATATGTTTTTCTTTCAGTAACTCCATTCAAGTTTGCATCGATAGCAATGTCGACCCTGTTGGAAGGAAACATCCACGTCGATCTTTTACTGACGAACATAAACTCCCCAAACTCGTTTGCGAGCCACCTCATTGAACTTGCTCTAGAAATGGACATACCTGTCATATGTAAGTGTTTCTTGACACTTATTAATATTCCAGTTATACATATATATATCATTACACACTCATTATATAATCAATGTGTCTACTTAAATGTCATTGAATACCAGTGATGTGTGATGCGGAGGACCCTGTAAGCACAATGAGGGCGTTGGAGCAAGGAGTGTTTCTTTGCATAAAGAAGGCCGCAATGATGCAAATAATGGGGGACATTTGGCAACTCGTGTTTGTTGAAAAGCGACGTCGTTTGAGAGCAAACGAACGGAGGAATATTAATGGAGATGAAGGTGTAGTAGATCAGAATGTGAGTAGTAGTAGTAATGATATTCATGAACACAAAAAGATATCCAAAAAGAAGGCAGATTGGATTGAATGGACTCCACAACTTCATCATAAGTTCATGGCTGCTATTCTACAGCTTGGAGAAGGAAGTATGTTAACATTAATTTGCATCACATATATATATATATATATTTAGTAGTATTGTGTCATCATCTTTTCTTTTCTTTTTTGCCAATTAATCTAGCTCTAAAAACTTCAATTTTCAAAATAGGATGTTTTCCCAATGATATACTTGAGTTGATGAATGTACCGGGCCTTACGAGAATGCAAGTGGCGAGTCATCTTCAGGTATTCGATTTTAATATTAATCGAGCTATAAATTTAAAAAATTTGAATTTTAGATCATGTATATTGTACATGGAAGCCAATTAATTTCTTTTTTTTGTTGGTTATATTATTAAACTCGAATACTCCTAATAGAATTTGGAAATGCTGACAATATAAATTAAATTAAATAATTTCATGATGGAGAGATCATAAAATAGACATTAATCGAAAATAGGCGGAACATTTATTGTAATAAAAATAATAATAGTCCTACTACCCTACCCACACTAGGCACACTTTAATCATTGATGGATATATTAAGAATTACCCACATGAACAGACATTCTATCGTTTTCATTATAAGTAATATATATATATATATATATTTTGCCAGAATTGTCGCAATTCTAAGTGGCTACCACATACAGAGAGGAAAGCCAAACAAGCCAATGTGAAGAGCACTAAACCTCCAAGGCCAACATCTTTTGGTTCCACGCCTAACAATCAAGACACGAACGATCAAGGCATCATAAATTGTGCCCAAATCGTTGCTAGTACATCGGCTCATACCATCCAAAATTCCGGTGAACCTCCAACAACGGATCCGTGGGTGGCTCACAACTTGCCGGATTTTCAACAAGTCCCAAATCCCTTTGAACTTCCAACCACGGACACGTTGGTGGTTAACAACCTGCCCGATTTTCAACAATTGGGAGTGAATTACGATGGAAGCTGGCAATCGTTCGTTCCTGTTAACTACAACGTCGACCATGGCGCGTCGACAAGTGGAGCTCATGATCAGTGGATTGAGGGTGGAATTGAGGAATTTGACATTAATGCAGGATTTGAAGGGATGGAAAATAGCTTCCATAATATATAGGTGTTTTAATTCAAGTAATCCTAAGAGCAACTATATATTGTCTCATTAATTGTTGCTACATTTGGAATTGATCAATAATTTGAACAATGATTTTCTTCTCTGTTTTTGGGATGCACTACATATTATGGAGTACTCCCTCCGTCCCTGCTATCTTTGCCTACTTTCCGTTTTTTGTTGTCCCAGCTAACTTTGACAGCCCAAAAATGGCAACAAAAAAATTACAACCTTACCCCTCAATTTCTTTCATTTTACTTACTTTACACTCAAAAAACACACATTAATTACAAAACTGCCACTAAAAAACATTAAAATAACACATCACATCAAAGTCAATAGTTTTTTCTTAGAATTCGTGCCGATCAAGGGTGGCAAAGATAAAAGGGGCAGAGGTAGTATTATTTATATATAAAAGTTTGACTTTCTTTGCCATTAATTAAAATGTACGTAATATTATGTATTACAATTTTTGTGATCTTCTTTTCTTAATAATCAACGTAATGATCATCATGTTGAAGTAATCTGAGATGATAAGTTGAGAAAATGAATTATAAATTATGTAAATTTCAATACATATCAAATAGGATGATATATATTTGCAATCTTATTATAATATTTAGTGTATATTTCTTGTAATATCATTATTATATTTGAATAAAAAATGTATTGTAATCTTATATTCATTATTATAGTGATTTTAGTAATTTATCTCTTTAAGTGCTCGAATGACACAGATTTTGAAAAGAAGTTGCTAATTAACACGTAGTAATCAGATTATATTATTTCAACTAGGATAAATTTTAGTAATCTTATTCTTTAATTCTTGTTACACAATATCAATTAAGAAGAAATTGGGACAATTTGGTATAAATATTGCTAACATGATTTGAAACTTACATCAAGTAAATTATATATTTCAAGAACGATTATTTTAATTATCATCTGATTCTTAAATTCATGTTATAATACAATCTCAACTAATAAATGTTTGGAGCAATTTAATTGGATATGTGAATATTTATTGCCTTAAAGGTGCATATGCAATACCTTAATAGTATACAAGTGATACATTAAGAGCATACAACTAATGTCTTCACTAAATGAACAACTGATACCTTAAGAGTATACAATTAATACCTTAAAAATACAACTAATGCCTTCTCTGAAAACCTTAAAATTACAAATGTTTCATCATCTAACCTCAAAATTTCCGTAAATCGCTATTTCAACATGTTTATGTAATATATAAAGTTACAACTAAAATAACTATAACGTATGACTAACATAACTTAAAGTGTGATTAATATAACCGAAATGAAATTTAAGAAGATATCAATGTCTGTTAAAAAGTGTCAAAGTACAACTAAAATTATTTAAGATATGATTAACATGACTAAAGTGCATGACTTACATAACATAAAAGAATGACTGACATAATACATGAGAGCGAGTTAGATGCAAAGCCCAAATGTGTGGCGGCACATCAGAGCGTTTCGGGTCGGGTCAATTTGAGTCCAGGTTCATATTAAAGTTTGTGTTTTATAAAAAATCATAATTATTTCAATAATAAACAAAATTTTATTTACACTAATTTATAAATATTCTAATTACTAAAAATTTAAGTTAAAGTAATAATGATTCTAATTATCTCAAAAGTTACAACTTCTTGTTGTATATACTACTTAGTTTTCTGATCGTTAGTGTCCAACACAAAATGACTCGCCTTTCGAGTCCCAAAACGTTCTTTTTTTTAAATATATTTTATTTCAAGCTTTTTGAGATGTTGATTGAATCATTGATTCTTATTTGATAAAGTGGGGCTTTTTTTTTTTTGGATGAATTGGGGTTGATATTCGACTGTTATCATGGCTTTCTATGCTATGATCATTCAATCCTTTTTTCGAACAGTTGGAGGGTGGCAATAAGCGAGTGATTTTGTTGTTGCTGTTTAGATGCTCATTGTCTTAGAGGTATTGTTTGGTGATTTTGGCCTATTTGCATGCAGTGTGATGATACTAAACTGTTTTGGCTTGATTTCTTTGTGGCTTATCATTCAGTACTTTTGTCGAACATGTGGTGTACACTAAGTTTTTTTGCATGAGTTCTTTGAGGGTGATGATAGTTATCTGGAGTTAGCAAGGGTTGACAGTTATCTGGAGTTCTTGGGGTTAATCTTTTGGCCCATATCATAAGTTTCAAACTAGTAACCATCATCTAGTTGTTCATCAATTTATTGTGGTGATTCTTTTTTTGCCCATATCTTTAAGATGAAGACCAATCCATTTACAAAATTCTTTTAAAGTGATTAGATAATAGTCCTTGTACATTAAAATCTTGAAGCAAACAAAACTAAAAAAAATCTTCTGCTCCACTCCCGTGTGCTGACATGACTAATGTTTTTACTAGGTTCCCTTGAGACTTATTACCATCAAAAGGTTAGAGGACAAGGGGCTACCTCCACCTCTTTAATAAGTATGATGGTGTTTGCAGCTGAGGCTTATTGTAATTTATGGAAAAGAGGTGGGTGGTTGATTCTAGGATCAGCAAATCAGACCATCTTCATGACTCGTTCTTCCAAAATCATTCGCAGACCCTACCCTAAACTGTTGAGGCTTTCAGGGAAGTCCTCTAATCTTTCATGCATGTTGCCCTTCTGATTTTGTTGAGTCCTTATTTATTTTTTGGTTTATGTTTATTGCATGTTTGTTGTTGAGTATTTTGTTGAATAGCAAAGTTTGGATCATGGGAGCCAATACAATGCAAACTTAAACAATTTACAAAATTTAATTACAAACGGGCATAGGGATTATGAGTTCACGTTCGACTCAAATATTCCATCTCCTCGATTTTAATTTTAATCCCCTTTTGATTATCGAGACTCCCTAAAATAGTCAATAAACCATACAAAATACCTTATCTTACATGTACTTTACGGTTTTTCCACAACAAGCTCAAAACATAACACCTTTCAAGACAACTTGAATGTTCTATATTTTCTTCCATCTGCAAATAGGCCCTAATATTATTTGAAAATGCATTCGCTGCTTGTGAACAAGTAGAAAATTCTCTCCTTTCTAACTGGTCCACTTCTAGTGATTGTGTAAAATGTTACTCTGGTCCCTTATAGATAGAGGTGACACTTGATTCCATTTGTTTATGATGTTCATCACATTTTGCTGATGATTTAAGAATTTTGGCAAAGCATAGGTTGTGTGAATCTTCTAAGAAGGAAGAGTGTTAGTGAAAGTCCTACGTGGATCTGCAAAAACAAAAACAAAGTTGTCCCAATCAAAGTACACGGTGTTGTCGGCGGTGTCGACAACACCAGCGTAACACACAGCGGAAAAATAGATCGAATTAAAAATTGCAGAACACAAACGATATATCCACGAGTATACAAATACTCGTGGAATGCCTTCAGGGCGAAAACTCCTTTATTGATTTGTGAATGTATACAAAGGAGAAAGAAAGATCTCTAAAAGAGATTCTTTCGAACAAACGACTCAATACGTCCTATGTGATGTATATGAAACCTAGGGACGTATACAAACTATCTCAGTTGAACACTCCGAAGAACACCTATACTAAAAGTCAAGAGTATGCAAACTCTATGACACACAAGAAAAAACGATGTTGCCTACGGTGTGAACAACACAACTCTTGACACCAGTGTACTGCCTATACTAGACTGCTTAAGCTCTCGATTCTGTGTCTTCTGATCTTCAGCAGCTTCATCTATTTATAGACCTTGGAGTACACTTGGTGTAGACTCCACTTCCATGATCTCCATCACTCCATGATCTCCATAACTCCATGATCTTCCATGTTCTATCGTGCATGAAGAATGGGAAGTGGACATGTTCTTTGACTTCTTCAACCTTGTTTCATGGACTGCATCTTGACTTGTTCTTCTCTAGACTTTGTTCTCCTCAATCCCACGTTCCTTAATCTCACTCTTAAAATCCCGTAGAATATATATATCACATGGATATATCTTTGAATCCTATCAAAAAGAGAACACACAACAACTTCCTAAAACTTAGGAAGATTTGTTAGTCATATTTGAGATTCAAATATTTCAACACGTGATTTACCAAGTCAAATCTTTAAGTGAGAGAATTAAATCCTTTTCCAAATCTTTATCAAATAAATTATCCAATTTAAAACCTAATTAAAATCTAATTTGATTTTAGGATAATATTGAAAAAGGAAAATTAATATTGTTGGAAAATCCAACATTAACAATCTCCCCCTATTTTGCTTTTTCAGCTCAAAACTAAATCAAATAGATTTTCTCCCCCTTAATTCGAATTTCTCCCCCTTAATTAAACACTCCCCCTCAAACCTGCAAGACATCAATCATCAAGACT